>MU260352.1:10000-15000 GCA_020310875.1 Ceratopteris richardii
TCTTTTTTCAAATACAAGAGATAAAAATAAACTCTTTTACAAGAGGTGTTCACATGACTACTCATGTGAATTACAAATGAGGATAATATCAAGCATATCAAGCATGTAGGCTTGGGTAAAATGCACCAACAGCTCCCCCTCAAGCCTAACATGCTTGGCCTTCAAATAAGTCTTCAATTGTCCTTGATTTCCTGCAAGCCAATCATCAACTTGAATCTAATTAACTTCGTACCATCAAGAGCTTTAGTCAACATGTGTGCACATTGCATATCTGTAGAGACATAGGATAGTTGAATATCCTTGCTCATTAGCTTCTCCCTTACGTAATGGTAGTGGACTTCAATATGCTTGGTTCTAGCATGGTATACCGGATTAGCTGCTAGATGTAGTGAGCTTGTGTTGTCACAAAAAATATGAGGTGTTGAAGAATGAAGTCCAAGATCTGTGTACAAAGACTTTAACCACATGATTTCTTGAGTTGCATTAGCCAAACCTCTATATTCTGCTTCAGTAGATGATAATGCCACGGTTGGTTGCTTCTTCGATGACCAAGAAATGATTTTTGAACCTGCAAATGATATATACCCTGATGTGCTTCTTCTATCATCTTTAGATCCGGCCCAATCTGCATCTGAGTAGACCTTTAGCTCAATATCTGAAGTATATGAATAGAACAAACCTTCATTCATGGTCCCTTTTAGGTACTTGAGGACTCACTTGGCCGCTTCCATATGTGGTCTTCTCGGCTTATGCATAAACTGACTCAATATGCTAACACTATAGCATATATCCACCCTTGTGAGTGTTGCATAGTTCAAACTTCCAACCAAGCTTTGATAGCTTGTGATGTCTTCAATTGGCTCTCCTTCATAAGCACTAAGCTTATGATTTTGCTCCATAGGTGTACCTGCACACTTGGTATTTTCCATCTTGAACTTGACGAGCATGTCATGGACATATTTCCTTTGTGTGATGTATATACCTGAATCTGTGTAGATCAACTCCAATCCAAGAAAATAAGTGAGTGGTCCGAGGTCACTTGTTTTGAACTCCTCCTTCATTTGACTCTTTACCTGTTTGATTCCTTCAAGATCAATGCCTGTGATAATAATATCATCAACATACACACATAAATAGATCACTTCAGATCCATTCCTCTTTATGAACAAAGAGGTATCCGCCTTGCTAGCTTTGAATCCTTGGTCCTGCAAATAAGTCACCAATCTGAAATTCCAAGCTCTTGGAGCTTGCTTCAATCCATACAAAGCTTTCTTTAGTTTGCATACATAGTTAGGATGATGTGCATCCTCATATCCAGGAGGTTGTGCCATATACACTTCCTCAGAAATCCATCCATTCAAGAAAGCATTCTTTACATCAAGTTGATAGAGATTCCAATTTCTAGATGCAGCAAGACTAATGAGAACCCTAATTGTAGGCATTTTTGCAACAGGAGAGAAAGTCTCCTCATAATCAATACCATGGGTTTGAGCAAACCCTTTAGCAACTAACCTTGCTTTGTGTCTATTTATACTTCCATCTGGATTCCTCTTGATTTTGTATATCCATCGAGATCCGATTATCTTCATAGATGGCTTGTTAGGTACAAGCTCCCAAGTGTCATTCTCCTTCAAGGCTTCCATTTCTTCATCCATTGCATCTCTCCAAGCTTTCTTGCTTTGTGCTTCTTCAAATGTGGTAGGTTCTTCATTGGTTGAATCCTTTGCAATGTAGATTGAGTGCTTGGTGACCAAAGAAGTATCATAACCAAACCTCTCTGGTTTCTTCTTCTCCCTTGAAGACCTTCTAAGTGGTTGATGTGAGCTCTCGGGTCCATATGTAGCATCCTGCATCTTTGCTTTACCTTTGTTCTTCCATAGCTTTAGTCTTTCCAAGTCTTCTAGGTCAATCTCCGAATCACTTTCTTCAATCTGCTTTGGCTCCTTTGGTTGAAGTGATGGAAAATCTTCATCCAAGTCATATGGCAGCTTCACTTTCCTGTCATCATCAAACCATGATTTGTTTTCATCAAAAATTACATCTCTACTCATAGAAAATCCTTTATTGGTTGGATTGTACAATCTATATCCTTTTTGGTTTTGATCATAAGCAATGAGTACACACTTCTCTGCCTTGGGATCCAATTTCCCTCTTACTTGAGAAGGAATGTGAGCATAGGCTAAGCATCCAAAGATTTTGCAATGCTCTAGACTAGGTCTTCTTCCATTCCACACTTCATATGGAGTGGTTCCATCTAGTGACTTAGATGGAAGTCTATTTATGAGATATGTGGCTGTAGACACAGCCTCTACCCATAGGTAGTTTGGCAATCCCTTTTCGTTGAGCATGGACCTTGCTGCTTCGACCATAGCTCTGTTCCTTCTCTCTGCTACACCATTGAGTTCGGGTGTATACCTTGTAGTGACTTCCCTTTTAATGCCTCTTTCATGCAAGAAGGCATCAAATTCAGAAGAGAAGTATTCTCCTCCACCATCTGATCTGAGTCGTTTCAAAGTCCTACCTGTTTGGTTTTCAACAAGAGCAATATACTTCTTAAAGCAATTAAACACTTCATCCTTGTGCTTCATGAAAAACGGAATGGTCCACCTGCTACAATCATCTATGAAAGACACATAATATCTTGAGCCTGATATAGATGGCTCCTTACTTGGACCCCACACATCCGTGTGCACTAGATCCAAAGGATTTTGATACATATATCCTTTCTTATTGAAAGGTTGTCTATGAGCCTTGCCCAGTTGACAAGCTTCACACGTATAAATCATGTGTTGCCTTGTGATATTAGATAAACCAAGTACACTTTGGTCCCTGCAAATCTGTTTGAGTGTCCTCTCACCAATGTGAGCAAGCCTTTTGTGCCATATCTCCAACTCTGTTAGAGTTTGAGATCCATAGCTAAACAAAGCTATGTTCTTTGTATCTTCCACTTCAAAAGTGAAAAGCCTTCCTGTCTTTTCTCCTTTGGCAATCCTTCGAAAGCCTTGCCTTGGGTCTTCAACATATGCTCCAAATCGGTTGAATCTAACCTGCAATCCTTTTTCAACAATCTGTCCAACACTTATTAAATTTTTGGTAATTGTAGGGACATACAAGACTTTGCTTAAGAGGTTCATATTCCCATCTGATGTCTTCACATTACCTATCTTCTCCACTGAGTGCTTTGTATCATCTCCTGTCTGCACTTCATGCTTGTTATGAGGATCTTCCAAATCAGAAAGTAAAGCCACATTTCCTGCTACATGGTTCGAGCATCCCGAATCAATGTAAAATATGTGATCATCATCCTTACCCTTCTTCACTGATAGATTCATAATCAATAATGAATCTTCTTGACTTCGATCCTCTGCATAGTTATTGTAATCTCTTCTTCCTCTATGGCCACTTTGATAGTTGTTGTTGTTGTTGTTGTAATTGTTGTTGTAGTAGTTGTTGTTGTTGTAGCCTCCATTGTATCTACCTCTATTTGATCCATAGCCACCTCTATTGAATCCTCTACCTCTTGAGTTCCTCGGGTTCCTGAAACATTCCTCAGTAGTATGGTTAGATAAGCCACATGTGTTGCAAGGTTGAGATGAGATGATTGGAATCTCCCCCTGCCTTGCTTTCCACTTCTGCCTCTTCCTCTAGCTCTTCCTCTACCTGCAAAGTTTGCTTGGAAAGAGCTATCTTCATCTTCATTCTTCCTATTCTTTGACTTGTCCTTGACCTTAGCTTTATCAGAATATAAGGTAGAAGTTTGATTACCTCTTGAGGACTCACCACCTTTGCTAATCTTTGCTTCATGAGTGAAGAGTTGGCCCATGAGTGTGTTGAGGTCGGGTACATGCATATCCATGTATAAATCCATGGCTGTTGTGAATGACTCCCACTTGTCGTCTGCTTTGATTCCATTCATGATTTGTCTTATGATTTGCTCCTCTTCAATTACCTCTCCAATGCTTCCAAGCTGGTCCAAAATCTCCTTCATCTTTGTGACATAATCAGTCACATTTTGCTTCGGGCTTTTCTTCATTGTTGTGAACTCCATCCACAATTGGTTCTTCCTTGCTCGAGTGTTGGAAGAGAAGAAAGAAGCAAGTGCATTCCAGGTCTCTCTTGATGTCTTGCATCCCTTGACATGAGGTAAAAGAAAATCAGAGATTGAGTTTAGAATATAGGACCTTGCAAGTGCATCCTTCGAACACCAATTCGAAAGTCCTTCCACTTCTTCATGTGATGGTTGCCCTTTGTTCCTCATGGTTGGCATTGCTTCATCTCCGGATATGAATCCATATAGATTCCTCCCTTGAAGGTAAGCCTCCATCCTTAGAGACCATGCCGGGTAGTTGTTTCGATCCAATTTGTCAATTGTTGATGGAAATCCATCTCCCATGTTGCTTGACTATGCTCTGATACCACTGTGAAGAGAGATGGTGGATGCAATCCAAAGATGAGTAGGTGCTGCTACAACCAGCTTCACACCAGCCAACTGAGACTTCAGAGTTGATTAGTAGACCCTTTGAGCTTCCTAAATCCACCAAAATATCAGCCAAGTACTTTGGAACATGTATCCCATATCTATCTATCTATCTATCTACTTATCTATCTATCTATCTATCTATCTATCTATCTATCTATCTATCTATCTATCTATCTATCTATCTATCTATCTATCTATCTATCTATCTATCTATCTATCTATCTATCTATCTATCTATCTACCTATCTATCTATCTATCTATCTATCCATCAATCTATCTATCTATCTATCTATCTATCTATCTATCTATCTATCTATCTATCTATCTATCTATCTATCTATCTATCTATCTATCTATCTATCTCTGTATCTCTCTATCTTTCTATCTCTCTATCTCACTATCTCTCTATCTCTCTATCTCTCTATCTCTCTATCTCTCTATCTCTCTATCTCTCTATCTCTCTATCTATCTATCTATCTATCTATCTATCTATCCATCTATCCATCTATCCATCTATCA
>MU260352.1:25000-27500 GCA_020310875.1 Ceratopteris richardii
GACATATTTTGTTTATGTGCATGACCTACAGGAGAAGAAGAAAGCAGAAGAAATAGTTGAATATGTTAGAAAACTTTCAGACGAGTACGCAGATGTATTTCCTAATGATCTGTCGGGTATGCCTCCTCTTAGGAAAATTGACCATGCCATAGACCTCTATCCAGGAAGTGAGCATTACTCTAGAGCACCTTAAAGGTTCAATATTGATGAATTGAAAGAGTTGAAGCTCTAGCTAGATGATCTAATGAAGAAGGGGTTGATAAGACCTAGTGTTTCACCTTGGGGAGCACCTGTTTTGTTTTAGAAAAAGAAAGATGGCTCATACAGACTTTGTATTGACTATAGGGGATTGAACAAAAAAAAACCATTAAGAACAAGTATCCACTTCCACACATAGATGAATTGCTGAGTCAATTGGGTGGTGCCACAGTATTCACTAAAATTGACTTAAGATCAGGATATCATCAAATTAGAGTAAAGTCCGTGGACATATCCAAAACCGCTTTTAGAACACGATATGGTGATTATGAGTTCATAGTTTTGCCTTTTGGATTGATAAATGCTCCTGAAACATTTATGTGTTTGTTGAATATTGTGTTTCATGAATATCTCGATGAATTTATATTAGTCTTTCTTGATGATATTTTTGTGTATTCTAAGGATGATCATGAACATGCATTGCATCTTAGGAAGACTTTACAAAAACTAAGAGAGCATAAATTATATGGTAAGATGAGTAAATGTTTTTTTGCAAAAGGGTAAGTGACTTATTTGGGGAGAGTTGTGTCTAAGGAAGGGATTCACATAGATCCTGAGAAAGTGAAAAGCATAGTTGACTGGCCTACACCCAAATGTGTGAGACATGTGAGAAGCTTCCTTGGTTTGGCACAATATGAGGGGGCACACATTAGGGAGTTTTCTCGAATAGCAAATCCTCTTACACAATTGACAAAGAAAAATAGAGAGTTCACATGGAATGATGAGTGTCAATATGCATTTGAAGAGTAAAAAGAGAAAATTATCAAAAAATGTGTGCTAAAGATACCTGAGTTAGGGAAGCCATTTATTGTTGCATGTGGTGCTAGAGGAAGTCAAATCGGATGCATGCTTTCACAAGAAGGAAGGGTTGTGGCTTATGAGTCAACAAAACTAAGGAAACATGAACTAACTTATACATCAGATGACTTCGAAATGCTTGCGGTTGTTCGTGCACTTAAACATTGGAGACACTTATTGCTTGGAGTAAAGTTTGAATTAAAAACAAATCATCAAAGCCTCAAATATATATTTACTCAACCTTTACTTAACAATAGACAAAAATGATGGATCGAATTGCTAAGTGAATATGATTTTGACATTAAATACTTAGCAAGAAAAGAAAACAGAGTGGCCGATGCTTTGAGTCGTAAACCTTTATGCAGTTCAATTTCTATTTTATCCTCTGATTTTGATATTGGAAAAGAATTAAAAGATGATTTATTTTATGCAGCAATCTTGAAATTTTTGGGCATGAATCCAAGTTCTATGTTTCAAGGAAAATTTCATTTGAAAAGCAATGATTTGTATTGTAATTCTCGTTTAAGTATTTGTTCAGAATCGGTTTTGAAAGATAAGATTCTGCATGACTATCATGATGCACCTTTCTCTGCACACCCTAGTTTTTCTAGGACTTATGCAAAGGTGAAAGCTTCATATTTCTGGCCACGTATGAAATATGATATTAAGAGGTATGTGAAAGAATTTTTGAATTGTCAACAGGTTAAGGCTGAATTTGAAAGGAGTCCTAGTATGTTACAACCATTAGATGTGCCTGGTCAAAAATGGGAATCCATATCTATGGATTTCATAACAAAGTTGCCTGTGACCAGAAGTGCACATGATACCATCTTTGTTGTCATGGACCGTCTTACAAAGATGACACATTTCCTTCCCATAAGGAAAACTGAAACAGCTTTTCATGTTGCTAAACTTTTCATAAAAGAAATTTTTAGGTTACGTGGTATACCTAAAAGTATAATTTCTGATAGGGATGCAAGGTTTACATCTAATTTTTGGAAAGAAACCTTTCAATCCATAGGAACATAATTACGCATGAGTACTCCATTTCATCCTCAAACTGATGGTGAGACCGAGAGGGTTAACAAGGTGCTTGAGGACATGTTACATATGTATGTGAAACCTCACTCTTTTTGAGTTACAGGGCTTGAAAAAGTGCCATTTTCCAACACTTCAAAAAAAGAGAAGCCTTCATTCATCTTATTCATGTTCGCGGATTTAGAAAATGCACATGGGTATATGGGTTATTTTGGGTGATTGAAGTGTGTGTGAGTGTATTGTAGGGATCACCTCTACTTTTGCAGGTACGATTCTTGAGGTGGACATGAAAAGTAGATGCATGGGTGGTCTGGAAGTCTTGCATGAGACATGCGAAAAGACGTTAACTTGGAGCATGCAGATTCTAATAGTACATGACTAGGAAGGCATGATTGGTCTTGCGCTG
>MU260352.1:35000-40000 GCA_020310875.1 Ceratopteris richardii
TTTCCTGTGGTCTTGTAGCCCCCTTTGCCATGTTTTTCAAAGTGGCACAAACTGAACATTCACCCATTCTAACTTTACGAGGAATAGACACATTGTTAAACTCTTCCTTCCATAATCGAGTAAAGTGACGATACAACACATAGTTCTCATTTCTATTTTCCATGTCTTCTCTATATATTTGAAATACCTCTCGACGAGTAAAGTTATTTGACAAGTGCAACCTTCTAGTTGTAGGCATAACCTCACAATGCAAGCTAGAATAGTTCATCATCCAATTCATTGCATGACGTCCAACAGATCCTTTGGTCCCAACATGGAACGTATCCAAAATGAGATCCCCATTCATAAGCCCCTATTGAACCCTATGTATTCTAGAATTTCCCACACCCATTGCAATTTCAAATGCAGCCCTACAACATCGCATCCCTTGACTAAAGAAATATTCAAAAGCAACACGTGTTATTGACATGTTATCCTCAATCATTTGCATGTGGGAAACAAGGTACATATCCTGCCTTTCACTATCTAAATGCAGGAATTTCTCTCTTAGGTGCTTTAGTTTCTTCATTCTGAAATTTAAATATTTTTTGACTTACTTCACGAGGCCTTCTTTTAAAACGTAGATTGAGCTTGCTTTACTTTTCCGTTGTTCCACATGCACTTGAGTCAGAAGGGAGATCAATGGTTGGATCAGATGGGAGATCAAGAGGTGCATTTGGTTGAGCAGCATTGCACTGTGAATTGGATAACTTAAATGACTCAACAAAAAACATAGAATCATCAGCACGTTCTAAACCATAGGGATCATCACTTATGTGGAAAGGGTCAACTGAGAACAATGAATCCAAAACTGTATCAATATGAGCAGAGGAAGCTGATGCCCAAGCATCCACTAAAAAGATTGAGCTCATCTTCACTCAGTTCAAAGAAGACTGAAGATGAATGACCTTTTTAAATAAGTAGAAATCCGAGATCAAGTGAAGATGTCACATCAAGTAGATATGAAATCAAAAGTTCATTAAAGTACATTAAAGTGCATTAAACATCAAATTACATTAAAGCCTAAAATTAAAGTACTTAATTACTCAGATATACACTAATAAGGGAACCAAAGATTTGATTCACTTTTGAAAGATGAGATACACAGTTGATTTCAAACTACATATGAGTCATTGAGTCTTAGCATTATGAATCTTAGTCCAAGTTGAGTTCCAACTGGATTAGATATTAAAATTGTTTGGAGTAGTGCCATTAAAGACTTTACAAGAAGAAATTTTACCTTTGGTTAAGATTTCAAGGATTAGGTTTTATTGTGGTCTTGGCTAGATCTCAAAGAGGTATATGAAAGTATATTCAGAAAGAATTATGTGTAAAAGAGGTACACGGAAAAGTATATGTAAGAATTATGTGTAAAAGCTATATCCGTGGCAAACCGCTTGTTACAAAAGATTTTCAAATGAATTTTGAATCTACGATTTTCCTGAACGTTGGATGCTATGAATAACTTCATTTGATTTTCTCTTTTCTGCAAAGAAAATGAGTGACATTCGAAATTACCAACCTATTTTGTTGAAATTACCAACCTATTTTGTTGTTCAAGACGTTTGAACCCCAAAGTTCTTTGTTGAACGTTTATTCATACATCGATTTTCCTTTTCAACAACGTGAAGATGAATATGAACTGAAGTGAGAAGGATTAGACTATAAAGATGTCATGAATCTCCCATATTCAACACAACTTAGACTTGATTTTTTCCGAAGCAAGAGATTCTAAGAAACAATTTATACATGAGATTAGACTGCCTCATGTACATACCATACTCTTGCCATTGAAGTGTAAATTACATGCAAATGTATATAAATAGTTGCAAGGTTCTATAAATATTTCACTAAAGTCGAGGTGAAACAACCTATTTGTGTGAGTGGTATTTACTGGTTAGATAAGTTGACAGATGTAGTTAGCAACTGGATTCGTTCAGTTAGATCCAGTCAGTCTCTGGTTCAAGTTACCCAATTGCCTATAAATAGCAGAGGAGGAGATCATTCTCGTTTTCAAAATCCACGAGCAAGAGAGAGCAACAAAGCACAGTCAGCCATGGAGCACAGAGCTCAGCAAACCAGCAAGGCAACTCTCATGGAGAAGAAGAATGTTGGCAAGAGTACCAAGAGGTAGACAAAATCATACCACAAAAAAAGATTCCTAAAAGATTCCTTTTGTATGTTTGAGTAAATAGTATGCTTTCTAGGTTTTTATTTTTCTTAGCTCATAAAATATAGATCCAATGAGGGTACAACACGATGCCAGGCATTGACTCAATGGTGTAAGTCGATGCCAGGCATCGACTTTTAGGTGCAAGTCGATGCCGCGCATCGACTTTGGGGTCCAACTCGATGCCTGGCATCGACTTGCACCCTCAAGTCGATGCCAGGCATCGACTTTCACTTAAATTTGATGCCTAGCATCGAATTGCACCCTCAAGTGGATGCCTCGCATCGACCTGGAAGGTCGATGCCTGGCATCGAATGTGGCCTAAAAGTCGATGCCAGGCATCGACTTTAGGGTGCAAAGTCGATGCCAGGCATCGACTTTTAGGTGCAAGTTGATGCCAGGCATCGAGTTGGACCCCAAGTTGATGCCAAGCATCGACTTAAGGGTGCAAGTCGATGCCAGGCATCGACTTGAGGATCCAAGTCGATGCGAGGCATCGACTTGAGGGTCCAAGTCGATGCCAGGCATCGACTTACACCCTCAAGTCGATGCCTAGCATCGACTTGCACCCTCAAGTCGATGCCTCGCATCGACTTGCACACAAAGTCGATGCCTGGCATCGACTTGCACCCTCAAGTCGATGCCTGGCATCGACTTGGACCCTTGAAATACACATTAACGTATGAGCTCATATTTCCAAGCCCTTTCAGGGATGCTAAGTCGAAAAGTGAGAGGCCCTTCAATAAGCTGAAAGTGACAATGAGCTCTGTGGATGAGCAACATGATAGAGGCATTGGTCACCAAGCAAAACCGAAGAAAAACATTGCATCCTTATCCTCTGAGAAGGCCAGCAATCCGGTTGGAATGTCCTCTAGTGGACAGAGTAGCATCAAAATTCCTGAGGATGATGCAACTAGGAAGGAAAGGTCGAGGGACGTAGAGGTCTTAAGGATAGATCGTCCACTTCGGGACATGAAAAACGTGGAGTGGTGCCTTTAGTATGTGGAAGAAAAGAATGTAGTCCTACTTGTGTTCGCAGGGGCGTACGGGAGAGGAAAGATCACGACAACACAGGGTTTTCAGTATGGCCTTGTGTTCAAACTAGATTATGAAGATGAGGATTTTGACAACCTCCTTGTCCTGGTACAGACATCGAAAGGTTTAAGAAATGTTATATGCAAGATGGATTTCATGTGCCCAGAGTGCTGTGTTCCAGAGAGGCTTCCATAGATATGCAGGGACTCAGTGAATCTTATTAAGGAGTTGATGCCATGGATCGAGGGCAACATCATGCCAACACAACAGAAGATGACAACCCCTGTAAAGGCAAGGGGTAAGCAGTGCGTGCAGAAAAAGTTCTTGAAGAAAAAGAAGAGAATTGCTGATGAGGAGTCTTCTGACTTAAGCTCTAGCTTTGAGGATATAATAGTTGCACCTCGTGGCGAGCTTGCCTCGGGTGTTCTTGGTACTGAGCAGAACAAGATGAGGGAGGACATACCTAGAAGAAAAGTTGTGAAGAAGGGGTAGTTGTTCCACCTACCAATCAATATCATCCATAGGCCACCAATGGATCCACTCACAGGGAGGAGGCCCCTTGAGATCAGGGAGCCACACAATTTGCACGTGCAGAATCTTAAGAAGAAAATGAAAATAAATCCTCATGCTACTGTTGTGCCTTTCCTTGTCATGGTGGATCCGAATGAGTGAAGCTCTGTGGAGGAGTTCAATGAGGGTCTGTTTGACGATTATACGTATTATGTGATTGGTGGTTCACACTCTGTAGAGGTCCACAGACAGCTAGTGAAGGAGCACCCCACCACATTCTTCTTTAGGTATGCAGAGTGCAAGATATATGTTGGTCTTACAACTGAGGAAGCCAAGCTTCTTGCTTGGGATCACAACATTGACAATGACTACAGGCAAAAAATGTCCTCCATAGAGAGAATTAAGTTCTTCCACCATGAATATGAAGATTGTCTCGTGAAGGAAGCTGGAAGAATACATCCCAATCTACGAAAGCAATGCCTTATTGAGGTTCGAATTGCACTGGATGAGAATAGAAAGTCTGATGCTTTGAGAAAATATGATCCATGGTTTCAACTGCCATTCAGAATAGGTGAGATCTGGGATCTGCAGGATAAAATTTTCACAATGTGGGAGAACAAGGAGGTCAAGGGCCAGAAGCAACGGAAGTTGAGGCCAGACCCACAGGTTGATCTGAAGTGAAAGGGAAGGAAAGTTGACCTCTCAATTGAAGAGGCTCCTGAGGACATGAAGCTGACACCATGGAGGGCCCTTCAAGGAATCAAGGATGATACATTGATTATATCAACTTTGTCAAGGGTAATCTCCAAGGAGTTAAGCCTGGAGGAGATGGTGACTGAGCTCAATAAGTATGTATGTTATTCTCACATCCTTTTTCCCTCCTCCCATGTTTCTGGTCTAACCTAGTCTCTTTTTCATTTCTGTGACTGTAGTCATAAAGTATACATGAAGATTCAGGAGGTGATGATGAAGAGGCTGGGTTGCTTTTCTTGGACAGAGGTCCAAGCAGACTATCCAACCACATCATCCTACAAAGCTTTATCAGAATATTTTATCCTGTTTTGTGATTCGGTAGGTTCCCTTTCAGAGAGCATGCCTGGTTTGCTACTAGACTAGATGCCTTGATTCACCTAACCAATTCGATGGTAGGCTTTTAGTAGGAAGTCGATGCCTGGCATCGACTTACTACTGAATGTCGATGCCTTGCATCAGCTTGGTGCCAAAAGTCGATGCCTGGCATCGACCT
>MU260352.1:47500-102500 GCA_020310875.1 Ceratopteris richardii
CCAGGCTATTCTACAGGTCTAGAATTTATTCTATCGCTTTCTAAGGAATACCAGAATGATGTTTTCTCCTTCTAATAAGCCCCTTCACTTCTCTGTCACACGCGCAGAACTCTATTTCCTCAAGGAATGGAGGTCTATTCCCTATATCAAAGAACTGCACACGAAATAAAATGATAAAGTGTACCAAGAAAGCCCTCCAGGACCACAGCAGATATGTCCTCGATCAGCCTCGCTCGCTTTTCCCCTAGAGATCAAGCCCTTCCGCTTCTATTTCCAGAGAACTTGCTTCTGTACCAAATGTATTGTCCTTCTTCTCATCGTCTCCCCCAACAATGACCCCTATTCGTCTTCTTTAGCTTCTGGCTGCTCTCCTTTTCATTAATCCGACATACCAGAATGAGCACTGCTCTCCCCTATCATGCTCCCCTTGAGACGGCACCCATCACAATTCCCCTCCTGTCGCTGTTACAAAAGGAAAGAACCGATGTCCCCTTGCAAACTTGCACACCTCCCTCCTTCCTCGTTCACCTGACAGCAGCCCTCCTGTCCTTGCACAAAAATGAAGCAGCCCCAAAAATGAGAGCTCCCCTACCTAAAAGCGAAAAGCCCCCCCCCCCCCCCCCCCCCCCCCCGCCGATACATTCAGAGAGAGCTCTCCGCACCTCGGAGTCATCGCCCTGCTCCTGCTCCTTCTGTCGACGTTTGATGAGGCCAGGCAGACTGCCGCCCAGCCCCCCAAATTCTGGCTAAATTTATTTATCCTGCATCCTGTGAAGCTGCCCGTAGTACTCCCATATTCTGCCTCCAGATAGCGTTCAGAAAGAAAATCCCCTCCGTTCTCCTGTAAATCTTCGAAAAAATGGGAGGAATAATGAGATAAAGTACCTGTTCCCCTTCCATTTAGTGACCAACCAATGCATGGGACCCTCTTTCTCTGCCAATTTCTCCAGTTGATTTGTCCTTTTAGAATGTTTAGGAATCCTCCATCCTGAAGCTCCGAGATATCCAGCTGATGCATAAATAGTTGAAAATATTGAAGGATCAACTGGACAATTTGCCACATCCCATATCTCACAAAAACAGTTTGTTGTGTATCTGCCACAACTGTCGAGATGCACCTAGTCCGATATTTGATGCCATAAGCACTACCACCTTGCATATGAATGAACAGAAAACAGTGTGATCTTTAATGTAACATACTCCCCCCTTCTGCTCACGAAGTCGTCCTCGACGAGCCAATGTATGCCTGCACTCAAGCCAAGGATTAGTTCTCTTCAAAAACATTTAACCGGATTATCATCTATGACACACTTTCACGTTTATATGCAGCACATTTCCATTCTCCTATTCACTCACTCACCTCTTCTACTCTTTCTCATGTCCAAGCACATACCGTCATGCACGCACATATCCACATCATGAATTACAAACTCTCACTTGTGCTCATGCATCTCTTCATGCATTCCAAGAAAGACGCATGACAACTACATTCATGTCCATGTCCTCATGCAATCACCTTTTACTTCTTCTCAATCGCACATCTCCTCTTCATCATGCCACATGCAAGCCTATGCAAACACACACATGAACCATGCCTCATATCATGCTCTCAACCATATCCATATGCTTACACTCTTTTCACCTTACTTACCATCCATGGCACTCTTTCCTTCGGCCCTTCACGTGTGTTTCTGCACTATCCATCACAACAAAATCCAACCATCACAAGAAGACTTACCATGTATAAACATACTAGACGGAATCCCTCTTTTCCCTTGCACCTGTTACTCACAAACCTCAACAAAAATTTAAGTACCAAAAAGATGTGTCAAAACCAAAATCATCATATATAATCCGTATGCATATAGGCATCTTCCCTAACTAATCATACGCAGAGACGAAGTCACACACAAAACCAAACTCGCGCAATCAAAAAGAGACCATCTCCAAAAAACAGAACATGACCCAAGTGAAAGAATAAAAGTGGTAGACCTTATTGCCGTCTTCAAAAAGAACCTGTTGACAAGAATAGAAAAGCCAAATACAGTGAGCAGGCAGCAAGCAAGTCAAATACACATATGAATATCGGTCCTCGTTGGCATCTTTAGGCAGATCAATCTATCAGCAATCAAAGAAAAGAATCACAAAAAACATATACATGCGTGGCACACCCATCCGGACGATCATCGTCCTCCTCCTTTCTATCTCTCCCCCTCAGGGACGAGAACAAAAAATCTTTTCTTTTCTTTTTCTTAGTTATATTTATTTACACACGAGTTGGCATATGCGGCAACCGGATGCGACTCGTGGCCCTAACCACCCAGCTAGGTTTGTTCCACCCATCTACTGGCACAGCATAGCGCGCAACGACATAGATACACGATGTATAAACACACACGGAAGGGCTTGCCCATAGCCAAGCAGAGTGCGGCTTGTGGTCTCGTCCGCCCGGCCGAGATGGCTCCACGCACCTGTCGACCCACTATGGCGCGAAGCACCAACGCACACACACATACTCCAACACCTATGGCGAAGCTAGCGTCGGTTCGCAGTCCTGACCGCCCGGCCAGGGGGACTCTGCTTGCCTACTAGCCCGGCATAGCGTGCTGGCACACGTATAGACATGATGTTTTTGCTTTTTCTTTTTGTTTTGTATCTTTCTCTTTTTTTTCTTCTTTTCTTTTCTTTTCCTTTTTCTGTTCCCCTCAAAAGAACCCTGAGAGTTAGGGAGAGGCAGAAAGGAGCGCTGCCCGCATACAAAAACACAACCAAAATAGACTCCTGATAGATCGATCTTCCTGTTGTCTTCGCTTCCTTGGACACGACACTCAAACGGCATACCTAACTGCCTACAACCTAACTAATTGACACTTAGCTGTTCATCTCCTCGCGAGGCCTCTCTTCCAATGACTCTATTGTAAGACCGACTCGAGACTCTCTTTCTTAGCCACGTCCACCTCCCGAAAATCAATACTCTCTAAGAAGGCGAATCCGGCTCCGGCTCAGGAGCCTCGTCGTCACTGCCTATGACCAATTGGTCCGCCCAAGCCCAATAGATATCGTTTATCTCGTTAGGCATTTCCCTCGTGTTATCGTATTAGAAATACCGGTCCTCGGCATATCCAACCCATCCAAGTAAATACGCTTCGAATTGAGGAAACGGGAAGTCAATGTCCAAACCTTGATTCCAAAACCGTACAAGCCAGTGTGCCTCCTCCACGTCGTAGTTTGTCTGCAAGGTCTCGACCGATATCTCCATGCTTTCTAACGCTTGATCTGAAAAATATACTACAAGGTCGAACAGAGCACTCTTGTATACCTGATCAGCCATCGGTCGTCTAGTCCTCAGCAATCCCACGTAACAACACACTTGGTCTAAAAATTTCTATGATCCCTATAAACAAAAGGTAAGTTGTTTGCTAAAATAGAGGAAGCCTCTCTCTTTTTGTTCTCGTATCCACTTGCACATCTCTCGTAAGAAGACCCAAATCATGCAAAAAATTTCCATCACCCAACGGCTCACTCGAAGCCCTCTCCGTACGTAGTCACATGTTGGCCCTTGTAAGCTCTGCCCGCCATCCTGGCACCTCTCCCCATCAAACCTCGATTGAATGACTATGGCATGTTCAACACGCGCCCATCCTGACTCCTTCAGGACATCGCCATTTTTGCTCGTATTCTGTGTACACAACACTTTCTTCACTGTGTCCTGTTCCGGCTCTTTGCCCGATGCATGACCTTTCTCAAGTCCTCCATGTCTAGAATTCTTCTCTTCACAACCACCCTGGTTCTCCTTATCCTTGCATTTCCCGAGGTTTTCTTTTTGATCAACTACTTCCTTACTAGGACTATCATGATCTCCACACCACATTTCTCGCCTGGATTTATTCTCGCCCTCGTCAATGTCCGTTGTGTAGCACTCAACCTCGCCTGTACCTGCCAACCATCCTAGTAGTTCTTGGTCCGAGTCATCCTTGTAGTTTATTGGGTCCTTATACTCGCCCATCTTTGGTTGGCCTTGCCTTGTTGTTTGTAGGTTAAATCCATCTTGCAAAAGGTTTTTGTAATTTTCTACTTTCAGGGAAAACTTTTCACGTACTTTTTCACGCACCTCATTTTCAGCCACCTTCTTTTCCAGCTCTTTGATTGGAACCATTTTCTTAGCATCTTCCTTAGAGGTTACTTGCATTTGTATTCGATCGGTTTTGGGCCCAATAGTATTGGGGGATTCTCAGACAATAAAGAGTTTGAGGGTTTGTAGGAGAAAATGAAAAGACCAGAAGAGGAAATACACCTTGGAAGCTTCTGCCGATTGATTACAGTAAGACAATTACAATGTTTGAAGCAAAATACAAGCCAATACTTCTGTGCACAATCACGCAGAGTGCTCAATTACAAAATAGCCAATATCCCAAAGTCCTCTTGCCGCCGGCCTCCTCTGCACCAGACCTCCACCTGCTTCAAGCTTATCCTTGTGCACACCTTGCACCAAGCTTCCACTAAGGGGGAGGAATGAATACCTTCTGTCGGCACGCGCACACTGCAAAGAGACCTTGAGATCCTTGGGGGACTAGCTTAGCACCCTCTGCACAATCCCTTAGTCACTCTCTATGCACTCCTGCAACTCCACTTCTCTGCGTAGCACATTAGTGACTCTTGCACTTCTCTCTCTTGCTTCACTTAGACTATGCCTCTCGTGCTTACTCTAAGATGCCAAAAAACATGAAAATGACTCCATTTTTGTAGAAAATGGCCAACCGAGGCACGATCCAGAGCCAAAAGCTTTAAGCCATTAAAATTAAAAATATAATAAAAATTAAATTATATATATAATAAAAATTAAAAAAAATGTTGTTGTTTTTTTTTTTAATGTTGAACGCCCATACTAAAAAATCAAGAAAATAAATAAAAACAAAACAAATAAAATAAATAAAATAAAAAATAAAAATAAAAAAAATAATAAAAAACAAAATAAAAGAAATAAAAAAATAAAATTGGGGGGGGGGGGGGGGGGGAGGGGATGGTCGGTGGTGTCGGTGGGGGGGGATGTCAGAACCGGGGGGGGGGGGGGGGGTGTCAGAACCGAGGGGGGGGGGGGGGGAGGAGGAGATGGTCGGTGGTGTCGGTGGGGGGGGGGGGGGGGCTGTCAGAACCGCGGGGGGAGGGGAGGGGGGGCGGGGGGGGGGGGATTTTTTTTTTTTTAATTTATTTTAATAAAGGAAAACGCCCTGGGGGGCTTTTTGTTTTTTTTTTTGAAATTAAATTTAATTATCCAAAAACAAAGAAAAATACCTAAAAAATCCAAATAAATTGCAAAAAAAATCCAAAAAAATCTTCAAAAAATTTTGAAAAAAATTCCTAGAGTGTTAGGCCAGTTTCTTCACTCAAAACCACAGAGAGCTTCCTTTATTCCTCAAATTTGGCAAGAAAAAGACACATGAAAAGGAGAAAAATGCTAGAAAAAATTCTAAAAAATGCCTGAAAAATTTTGAAAAAATTCCTAAAAATTCCAAAAATTGTACCTTTGCAAAGTTGATGAAATGGCTGCTAAATTTGCTAAAAACTCAAGAAACAAGCATGAAATGGATAAAGAAAACTACTAAAACTTAAGTCAAAATGACGAGAAAAGACTATGTACAACCTGGACAAATTTTGCAGGTTCCAAGTGATCCATAATTCTTCATGTGCCTTGATGATAGGCCTTTAGCCATGATCTTTATATGTTGACCCCGAAAAACGCCTCCATAACCTTCAATTGTGTTGCACTTCATTTGTTTTATCTTCTTTTTGGGCATGCTGACGCTTTGATAGACCCACCTTAAATCCTACAGTACAATATTATCTCCTATATACTGCATCTTTTGTTTGATAGGGATGCAAGGTTTACATCTAAACTTTGGAAAGCAACCTTTCAATCCATAGGAACAGAATTACGCATGAGTACTCCATTTCATCCTCAAACTAATGGTGAGACCGAGAGGGTAAACAAGGTGCTTGAGGATATGTTACGTATGTATGTGAATGATAAGAAAAACAATTGGACTAGATATTTACCTTTGGTTGAGTATGCTTATAATAGAGCATGGCATTCCTCTATTAAGATGACACCTTTTGAAGCAATGTATGGTTATATTTGTTTGCTGCTGCATTCACTTTTTAATTCACAAAATCAGGTTGAGATATCCAAAAAGATGCTTGAAAATATGGATTTGGAGCTAAATAAGGTAAGGAAAAACATGAAAGATGCACAGAAATGTTAGAAATTTTATTATGATCTCAAAAAGAAACCCTTGGAATCTAGAAAAAAAAGATATGGTTTTTTTGAAAGTAAATCCTTCAAAATCAAATCTGGTTTTAGGCAAAGATCGTCGATTGTCTCCACGTTATGCTGGTCCTTTTAAATCTTAGAGAAATTTGGTTTTGTTGCATATTTACTTGATCTACCTAACACTTTGAAAATTCATCTAGTTTTCCATGTTGGATTACTTAAGAGGTATGTTCCTAATGCTCATCACCTTTTGGAGGACAAATCTAAGTTGAGCGAAGATGCCACTTTTGAGCTTGAACCAGAAGTTGTAATGGAGAGGAGAATAAGACATCTTAGGAATCATGAAATAGTGGAAAAATTAGTTAAGTGGTTTGCATATCCTATTGAAGATTCAACATGGGTTGGTTTAGATGCGTTTATGGAACATTATCCTTCTTTCCAACTCCGAGGACAAACTTCCAAAAAGAGGGGGAGAATTGTAACATGCCACATTGATTTTTCCAAAAAAAAATGTAGGTAATAATGAAATTTTATGTTTAGGATATTCTGATCATGTCTGCAAAATTTTGTAGCAATAAGTTTTTACATTCTCTCTCTAAGAAGTTGTGGATGAAATTTGTGTATTAAATTTGAGCATGAAGATGAAGGAATCTAAAAAAGTGTTGTATGAGAGAAAAGTAGAGTATTCTTAGTAGAAAAACTTTGCCTGATTGAATTTTTTGTAGTTCCTATGTTTTATGTCTCATTTGCTCCCATGAAGATACTTTAATGAAGAGATTTTTTATGTGTTTTCATCTCTCTCTAGAATCTTCAATTTTGTAGGGCCCAAAAGTGAGATTTGGAAGCACATTTGGACCTAAGGCGTCTCTAACACTATTGTACAGATAGAAAAACTGAATATTTTTTTGTGTCATGAGATTAAGCTAATTCGTCACTATTTAGAGTTACAGGGCTTGAAAAAGTGCCGTTTTCCGCCTTCATTCATCTTATTCATGTTCGCAGATTTAGAAAACGCACATGGGTATATGGGTTATTTTGGGTGATTGACGTGTGTGTGTGTTGCAGGGATCACCTCTATTTTTGCAAGTACAAATCTTGAGGTGGACATGAAAAGTAGATGCATGGGTGGTCCAGAAGTCTTGCATGAGACATGCGAAAAGACGCTATCTTGGAGCATGCAGATTTTAAGAGTGCATGACTAGGAAGATGTGATTGGTTGTGCGCTGGCAAAAAGGTGGAGATCCAAGAAGACGAAGTCTAGAAGATAACGAAGGACAATGGTGGTACATTGATCACAATCATTTTTAGCTTGTGGAGATTGTGATTGAGATTGTGATTGGGATTGAGATTATGATTGAGATTGTGATTGTGATTGAGATTGGGATTGAGATCAGCTCAAGGGTGGTCGGGTGGATGAGGCTTTACATTGAAGCTATTTGATAGATTTCGTAACACACATAAGAACTACTTGTAAATCCGTGCAGATAATAAAATTCTCTCTCTTCATGTTCTGCATATGCTGTGTTTTTTCTTCTTATATCTTGTTGTGCCGAAATCTATTATTCGGTGTGTGATTGTGATTGTGATTGAAAATAGAAAACTTGTTATAAGTGGTATCAGAGCGGAGGTGGATTCCGGGACAATGTGCATGCTTTGAAGAAAAAGATAGAAGAACAAGAGGAACTTATCCGTAGACTGAATGCAAAGTTACATAAAGAAAGATCCAACAAACAAAAAGAGAGTATTGTGAATGCTTTCATGGACGTCCATGATTAAGGTGGGAATGGTTCCGGCACATCGACTGCACACAGAGCTAGACGACAATGTGAAATTGAAGATGATGATGATGCAGGCGAATGTGCACTTAAGCAAGTGTTTAAAAGAGCAAAATTAAATGAATTTGATGGTGAGAAGGAAAGTGGAGAGGATATTGAAGCATGGATCGAGGAACTTGAAGATTTCTTTGATCTATGTGTATTTAGTGAGGAATCAAAAGCAAAGGTGGCAATTCTAGATCTGCGAGGAGTCGCTAAACTATGGTCGAAATCATACAAGCAGACAAGAACACCTGAAGTTCTGATCCTCTGGAAAGAGTTTCGAGAGCAAGCAGAGAATCATTATTGTTCTCCACATTATCGGATGGAAAAGAAAATGGAATTCTACTCCTTCATGCAATATGAGGATCATAGATATAACTTGTCTGTTGAAGAATATAAGGAGAAATTTTTGTGTCTACATAAGTATGCACTATAGGTTTCTGGAGATGCCCTGAAGAGCAAAATAATTGAGGGTTTGCGAGAAAAACTTTGCTATGAGGTAAAGGGGTCCGCATGTGTACATTTTCTTGATGGGGTTGCAAAAGCAGAAAACTTTGAGAAGATGGAGAAGTTTACTATGAAAAAGGCATCCAAATCAAGGTTTATCTCAACAGGACATCGACTCCCAAGACCTATTTCAATAAATCAGATTGGACAGAACTCGTCTAACTCTATTAATCGTCAACGAGGAAAAACTAAGCCGTAGCAGATGGATATGCCTAAGAAACAAGAAGTTGTGCACTGGCAACGTGATTCTGATTTCTTGGAGCAGGTTAAAAGATTCGGGCTTTGGATTCAATGTGGAGAACAAGGACATCCCACTTTTGAATGTCCAAAGAAGGCCATCAACCATTCTATGGAGGCAAAGATGGCTCATCTACAAGAAGAAAACATAACAATTGAGGAAGCAGATGATCAAGGTGAGTGTTCTAACCCTAGACTTCAATGCATGACAACTTCTTCTCGTTCAAGGGCATCCTCACGTAAGGTTAGTTTCTTGATTGATTCGAGTAGTACAAACTGTTTCCTTTCACTTAAGTTGGTAGAGGCTTTAGGATTGCATATTGAGATGTAGACCAAAAGACGTGTACAGCTAGCTAATGGTAGGATACACTATACTTGAGGCTGTATTGAGAATCTTGATTTTATGTTAGGAGAACATCAATTTTTGGGCCATCAACCGTTCTATGGAGGCAAAGATGGCTCATCTACAAGAAGAAAACATAACAATTGAGGAAGCGGATGATCAAGGTAAGTGTTCTAACCCTAGACTTCAATGCATGACAACTTCCTCTCATTCAAGGGCATCGTTGATTAGGATTATAGGGGACATATCCTCACGTAAGGTTAGATTCTTGATTGATTCGGGTAGTACAAACTGTTTCCTTTCACTCAAGTTGGTAGAGGCTTTAGTATTGCATATTGAGATGCAGACCAAAAGACTTGTACAGATGGCTAATGGTAGGATACACTATACTCGAGGCTGTATTGAGAATCTTGATTTTATGCTAGAAAACATAAATTTTTGGGTACCTTCCATGTAATTGAAATGAGAGAATGTGATGCAATCATCGGAATGGCTGGTTAGTTCATAACAGTGTCGTGATTGATTGTGAAAGTGGGATCCTTACTTTGGAAATAGAAGGGAAGGAACATTGTCTAGTAGGCAAGTGTAGTTCAGGTTTTTCTCCTATTTCTGCCATAAAGTTGACTAGGGGTATTCGACAGGGTTGTGAGACATATTTGGTTTATGTGCATGACCTGCAAGAGAAGAAGAAAGAAGAAGAAATACCTGAATATGTTAGAAAACTTGTAGACGAGTATGCAGATGTATTTCCTAATGATCAGTCGGGTATGCCTCCTCCTAGGAAAATTGACCATGCTATAGAACTCTATCCAGGAAGTGAGCGTTATTCTAGAGCACCTTATAGGTTCAATATTGATGAATTGAAAGATTTGAAGCTCCAACTAGATAATCTATTGAAAAAGAAAGATGGCTCATACAGACATTGTAGTGACTATAGGGGATTGAAGAAGAAAACCATTAAGAACAAGTATCCACTTCCACACATAATTGAATTGCTGAGTCAATTGAGTGGTGCCACAGTATTCACTGAAATTGACTTAAAATCGGGATATCATCAAATTAGAGTAAAGTCTGAGAACATACCCAAAATCGCTTTTAGAACATGATATGGTCATTATGAGTTCACACTTTTTCCTTTTGGATTGACAAATGCTCCTGCAACATTTATGTGTTTGATGAATAATGTGTTTCATGAATATCTCGATGAATTTATGTTAGTCTTGCTTGATGATATTTTTGTGTGTTCTAAGGATGATCATGAACATGCATTGCATCTCAGGAAGACTTTACAAAAACTAAGAGAGCATAACTTATATGGTAAGATGAGTAAATGTTTTTCTGCAAAAGGGGAAGTGACTTATGTGGGGAGAGTTGTGTCTAAGGAAGGGATTCACATAGATCCTGAGAAAGTGAAAAGCATAGTTGACTGGCCTACACCCAAATGTGTGGGAGATGTGAGAAGCTTCCTTGGTTTGGCACAATATGAGAGGGCACATATTAGGAAGTTTTCACAAATTGCAAATCCTCTTAGAGAGTTTAGAAAGAAAAATAGAGACTTCACATGGAACGATGAGTGTCAACATGCATTTGAAGAGTTAAAACAGAAAATTGTCAAAAATTGTGTGCTAAAGATACCTGAGTTAGGGAAGCCATTTATTGTTGCATGTGATGCTAGTGGAAGTCAAATCGGATGCGTGCTTTCACAAGAAGGAAGGGTAGTGGCTTATGAGTCAAGGAAACTAAGGAAACATGAATTAAATTATACAATGCATTACTTGGAAATGCTTGCGGTTGTTCATGCACTTAAACATTGGAAACACTTATTGCTTGGAGTAAAGTTTGAAGTAAGAAGAGATCATCAAAGCCTCAAATATATATTTACTCATTCTTTACTTAACAATAGACAAAAACGATGGATGGAATTGCTAAGTGAATATGATTTTGACATTAAATACTTAGTAGGAAAAGAAAACAGAGTGGCCGATGCTTTGAGTCGTAAACCTTTATGCAATTCAATTTCTATTTTATCATCTGAATTTGATATTGGAAAAGAATTAAAAGACAATTTATTTTATGCAGCAATCTTAAATTTTTGGGCAGGAATCCAAGTTCTATGTTTCAGGGAAAATTTCATTTGAAAAGAAATGATTTGTATTGTAATTCTCGTTTATGTATTTCTTCAGAATCTGTTTTGAAAGAGAAGATTCTACATGATTGTCATGATGCACCTTTCTCTACACATCTTGGTTTTTCTAGGACTTATGCAAAAGTGAAAGCTTCATATTTTTGGCCACGTATGAAATATGATATTAAGAGGTATGTGAAAGAATGTTTGAAATGTCAACAAGTTAAGGCTGAATTTAAAAGGAGTCTTGGTATGTTACAACCATTAGATGTGTCTGGTCAAAAATGAGAATCCATATATATGGCTTTCATAAAAAAGTTGTCTATGACCAGAGGTGGGCATGATACCATCTTTGTTGTCGTGGACCGTCTTACAAAGATGGCACATTTCCTTCTGTAGCTCAAGCGTAAGCACCACCTCCTTTACTTGTCAATCCGCGGAGACGTGAGGACCGGTATGAAGACCACGAGCAAGTGAAGGCACAAGTGCGTGAGTGAAAGCACACAAACATGCACACACATACACACACACGCGCACAAAGTAAGATCAAAGAGAGGAACAATGGAAAGCTTAGATTGCAAAAGAGTTCTCTTACAAAAGTTCTATTCTCTCACAAGCCAACCCCCAAAAATGAGCTCTCTAGCTCTTTTTATAGTTTTTTGACTAGTTTTGGCCCTGTCCAGACCTACTGTCCGGCCTAGTTAAAAATTAGGTTCCAGGGCTTATTTGAGGGCTCAAACGAAGTCTAAAAATTATGAAAATTGGTACGATGGTACTTCTAATACTCCTCAAGCTCGAGGATGCCTCGGCTTGAACAAAATGGAGTTACTAAAAATAGATAATGGTATTTACAATGGTTTTTAGTGATGAAAATCACTATTTCTGTAGGGGATTCTTCTGAAAATTTGACATACACTTCTTGGAGCTCCCTACTTGCTCCCTTTCCTTGTGTGTCCACCTTTTGATGTGCTTCCATGCTTTGTCCTTGACTTTGAGCTTCAACACTCCCCCCCCCTCTCGAGTCTGTCGTCCCTGACAGACCCTTGTTGGAAGGGCTGTTCCATGTAGTGCTTTGAGAGGTGGTGTCCATCCGTTGTATGAGCTGGTTCCTTGGATTCCAGCAAGAATGTGTCGTTGTGAGCTTTCAAAACTGCAAGTTGCTCAAAAGAGGTTGTCAAGAGTGATTTGGAGCAACTACTGGCTTCAATTTGCTTCCGAGATATGGATGTTGTTCCCATAACATCCGCTAGCTCTTCCAAAGATGATGTTGAGAGCAGTCATGCCAACTACTCATAACCCATAATGAATGATGGGTAAGTGTGTTTGTGCCTGGGTTGAAAAAAGTATGTGCCTTGTGCACGGCCTTGTAATGTAGCCCTACGCATGCTTACTTGGAAAATGCATTGGAAGAAGCATGGTGCAAAAATTACGGGTCTTGAGTTAAGTGCTCAAGGGTATGCTGACGAAGAGGTTTCCTAAACTATCATGGTTATGGTGTTGCCAGAGTAAAGATACTTACCATGGAGAAGGTTGATGGATGTTTGTCTCTTCGTGTTGTACACTCGGCCTTTGGGATGGAACATTGTTGATGAATGTCCATGTTGATTGTCCACTGATGAGATCTTTTGAGTGGTGGATCTCCTCTCCTCTTTTCAAAGCAACATTTGTCACTAACAATGTGCATTTCTGAGCTTGGGCTCATGCACGTTCACTAACAATATTGGACACGTGCCGGTTTCTAAGAGATTACCATGCTGATTGACATAGACCATTCACTAGTGCTACTCCGTTCAACCCCAAGTCTTGGCAGTAGGAAAGTCTAACTGCACTACTTGCTGCACCTGAGTCAATCAATGCTTTCACCGTCCTTGCACCCTTCCCTTGTCCTATCTCTATGGTCACAAAGGGTCTTCGGTCAATGACCTGAGAAGTCGCTATGCCTGACTTTTGACACATATCCATGTGATATTTTGGGGCTTTTGAGTTGACTTCTAGGCCTAATCGCCTTAACTTATTTCGCCTAATACGCTCTCTGGCCTCTACCTGTGCTTCTTCTCTCACTCTTAACTCTTCATCTTTTCGCTTCTTAGCAGTGTTGAGTCTCATTAGTATATCCTCAGTAAGAGTTCTTGATATAGCTTGACTCTACAGCCACTAATATAGTTTGGCAAGATATCTCCTTCTAGAGTGGCCAACTGAACTGCACCACTAGTGGAAATTCTATTAATGATCATGGGTCCGTATCCTCTTTTTTCCAACTTACGGGCATGTTGTTTTAGTGTGTATACCAACACTAGATCTCCCTCTTTCAATCCCTTATCCTTGATGTGTGCATCAAAGTATGCCTTTTGCCTCTTCTTTGTAGCGTAGATGCCTGCTGCCGCTCGTAGCCTCGTCTCACCTAAGCGTTCGAGATCAAAGATCCTAGAGGACAATTCATGCCCATTCCACTCATACTCTTGTGCTACTTTTAAGGCACGGATTAAGAAATCTAATGGTAGCACAGCGTTCTGTCCGAAGACCATCTGAAATGGGGTGGCGTTGAGTACCATTTTGTAGGCAACTCGATAAGCCCAAACAGCATGATGAAGTTGTTTGTCCCAATCAGAGCGTTTATTATTTACCAGTTTTGTCAATACGTTATAGAGGATCTTATTGGTACTCTCGGCTTGTCCGTTGGCTTGTGGGTGATAGGGGGCAGATTTCTTATGTATCACCAAGAATTCTTGGAGAAGATTTTCAATGACTTCATTCAAGAAGTGTGTGCCTCTATCGCTCACCAACTCTATTGGTAGTCCATATCTCGTGAACACATTCTCGAATAAGAACCTAGCCGTAGTCTGAGCATCATTCTTTGTTGTGGCTTTGACTTCTACCCACTTTGTAAGGTAATCGGTGGCTACAATGATGTACTCCGCATGGGAGTTTCTAGCTGGGGGGTTAATAGGACCTATGAAGTCTATGCCCCACTTCGAAAATGCACGTCCTCCCATCATTGGCCTCAAGGGCATCTCGTCTTTTCTCACTGGATATTGTGCACGTTGGCATGTGTCACATTTCTTCACATAGGTATGTGCGTCCATATGAAGAGTGGGCCACCAAAGTCTCGAGAATAGAATGGTCTTGATCACTCGGTCAGGACCAAAATGTCCACCTGCAACACCGCTGTGTGCAGTCTCTAAGACCTTTAAATAGTCTGATTCATGAACGCATAGTCTTAAGTAACCATCTTTGCCTCTTCGGTATAGGTTGTCCCCTACTAAGGCATAGCCTTGAGCCTCTTGCTCCATGCTTCGTCTTCTTGCTAGACTAGCCTCTTTGGGTAATCTTCCCGATCTCATAAACTCTACCAATGGAGCACTCCAATCTGGAATTAATGACACTTGATAAAGGGTCGCATGCTCCACTGGGGGTCTCTCTCTGCACCTTGGACAATTCTTAATCCACTCATGTATTTCTTTGTCCATGCTAGGCCAATACACTCCTAAACGCTTTAGATTCTGCAATGTTCATTGTTTAGAATAGTGATTTCCTAGCAATCCTTCATGGGCTTGTTGCAACCAACTACTATGTTCATCATCCTCCACACAACAAGCTAATACACCCTCAGTATCTTGTTTGTACATGCTTCCTGCTAATATGTGATATTTTTGTGATTTTACAATTTCTTCTTGTGATGTTTTCACATTCTTATTTGCAGGGCCAAAGGTTAGGACTGGTACCAACTTATTTGCCCATTTAGGAACAACTTCTAAATTGAACAGATAAGCATCGGGTAATTCGTCAGACACTCCTTGCGGTGACTCTCCTGAAGTGATGCGAGAAAGGTGATCTGCCCGAAGGTGGGTTCTACCTTTCCTGACAACAACTTCAAAGTCATATTCCATTAGTAAGAGGAACCATCTTACTAAGCGTCCAGTATTGCAAGGTTTATTGACCAAATATAACAAAGCTTGATGATCAGTGAAAAACTTGAACTTGTTGGCCAATAAATAGTGTCTAAACTTCTTCCCAGCATATACCATGCCTAAGCCCTCTCGCTCAGTTGTGGTATAGTTCCGTTCAGCTGCAGTGAGCTGTCTACTAGCATATGCTATGGGCAAATCTAAGTTTCCTTCACTTGTGGGTTGTGCTAGCACACATCCTATGGCATGATTGGATGCATCCACATGGACATGGAATGGTTTATTCCAATCAGGAGTGGTGAGTATTGGTGCCATGCACAAACATTTCTTCAGTTCGTTGAAAGAATTCTCGCATTCGTCGTTCCACTCAAAATTAGACAACAAGGCATAAAGGGGTCTAGCTATGATCGCGTACATGTGGATAAACCTACGGTAGTATCCACAATGGCCCATAAAGGCTTGTACCTCTTTAATATTCCTTGGCCTTGGTAGCTCCGCTATGGCTCGTACCTTATCTTCATCTGTTGAGATTCCATTCTTAGAAACAATATGACCTAAGATTTTACCTTGACGCACCATAAACACACACTTTTCTGGGTTCAGACACACTCGATATTCTCTACACTTGTTGAAGATTTGTCTGAGCTCAGGGATGTGAAACCTTCTTTCTTAGGAATGAGCACATAAATCATCCACATACACTTCTAAGCTCTTTCGCAAGAACTCTTTGAAGACATGACACATGAGCCTTTGGAATGTTGCAGGTGCATTGGTGAGCCCAAATGGCATCACACGAAATGCAAAGATTCCCCACTCTGTAGCAAAAGCTGTTTTGTGTTGATCTTCTGGGGCAATGGCTACTTGATTGTAACCTGAAAATCCATCAAGGAAGCTATAAACTTCCTTGCCTGCAACACGCTCCAATAGGTGTTCTGTGATTGGAAGTGGATAACTATCTCTAATCGTAGCGGCATTAACTTTTTTAAGGTTAATACACACTCGCAACTTCCCATTCTTCTTGGGCACCACAACAATGGGGGACACCCATTCGGTATGCTCAATCTCATAGATGAATCCAGCTTCAATCAACCTATCAATTTCTTCTTTTATTTTGGCTGCATAGGTATCATTATATGTGTAGGGCTTCTGTTTGGTGGGCTTAGCATCAGCAGTCATGGGGATAGTATGAGAGCAAATTCTTGGATCTACCCCTTTCAAGTCTCTATAGTGCCACGCAAACACATCCCTATATTCCCTTAATAGAGCTATGAGCTCCATTTCTTCTCTTGCACTTAGGTCATCTCCTATATATGTGCATCTCTCTTCGTTCTCTTCAATGGTCACTACAATCTTCTTGGTCTTTTCTTTATTATCATATGATTCTCCTATGATGGCCTCTCTCTTAGGCATTCGTACCAAAATTTTGCGGTCGTCAACTTCATATTTCTTGAAGTTTTCTGGTACTTCAAACAATGATTCCTCCTCTTCTTGTTTCACTGCTTTTCTTTTCTTTTTCTTTTGACTACTCTCACTTCCATCCTTTGAGTTTACTGTTTTAATACTTGTGAGAGGTTCTTCTTCTTTCTGGGTGAACACTCCTATATCTTCTAGATAGTGCTGCTCTGAGTTAAAGCAACTATCCATCACAATAGACTCCAGATCATCGTCATTCTCTTCTTCTTCTATGACATCACTAGGGTCACATTCTTCTAGCAAGGGTTGACACATGAAAACTGAGATATCATAACCCTCCTCATCACAATGAGGTGTCCACTGTTCCTCATTGACAGCAATGTCCATGGTGGCTAAGATTTCTGGCCAGCCATGAGGCTCAAACTCCTCATCTGGAAAGATCATCGGTGTGTAGGCTGGGTCTCTAACTGGTCTATCTCCTAGCGAAGTTCCTTCTTCTCTTGCCTTTAAACGTTTTTCCTCTTCCTTTGCGACCTTGCACATCCACAAATGAGTATCTTCATGCAGCCATGATGGATCAGATGAACTTTCAGAATGCACAGAGATGGAATCTTCTTTCGCTTTGTGGATAGAATTCCACTGTAGGGGCGGTACATCTCTAAAGGTGTAATCCTTCAAATTGACCTTGGTGGTGACCCCTAAGTGCTGTAAGTACAAGGAGTTAGTTCCCCAATCCCGTACTATTTGCAATTGTCGTAGGAAGGGTCTTCCTAGGATCATCTCATAGACATTATTTTTCTCAAAGTCACATATAGCAAATGTGTGCTCAAACTCTACACCACAAGTGGTTAGAGTGATCCCTTCTAGCAATCCTAGAGGTCTTTCAAAATGACTATCAGCCATTTGAAGCTTCATTCTAGTTGGTCTTAATGTGGGCTTGCCCCATTGCTTCCACAAGGAGGTGGTCGCAATAGCAACACCAGCACCTGAATCTATGATTGCTTTGGTTGTGTAACCTTGGTAAGTGATTGGAAGATAAGTATTACCCTCCTCACCCTCACACATGTCCCCTATTTTGTCTAGAGGTATCTCTGGTACCCTTTGCTTGGAGCCTGCTTTTGGCATGTTGGAATCAAGTTCTGGAACCTGATCCTTCACATGATTCCAAAGCTCAGGTTTTGCTTTGAGCAGCTCTTCTACAGTGAGATGACACTGAACCTTAGTGTTCTTCACGACATCCATGTTCCTTGGAACCACTGAGTCTTCATTTCTTACTAGTATTGTGGGAGCTCTAATCTGGAGAGATTCCGATTCCCATGGGCCTGGAAATTGAGGCAGTTCTTCTAAGGTATTAGATTCAAAATCTAACCTTTCGTCTTCTTGTTGTTCTGCTTCATCTCCGTAAATAGATGGAATGTCTTGGGGAAATTGATCATGAAGATCATCAATCTCAGGAATAGGAGGGGAATTACCCTTCTCCTTGGCCCATTTCTCTTCTTGTATTTCCCGCAAGAATTCTTGAGAGTACTGTTGAATCGAAGGAGGTATTCCTGGATCCGTGGAATTAGGAACATAAGCTCCCATTGGTGGTGAGCTTCCTCTTTCAATCACTGGTTGAGCCTGTGGAGGTAAAGAAACTTGTGGTTTGTTTACCAACTGCTCTAATCGTTCTAGTAAGCCCTGGAAATGCAAATCCCCTTTGACAGAGTTTGTCTGATTGAACTTTTGACTAGTCTCAAGTATAGCTTGAGCTTGTTCTACCATTTTCATGCACATTTTCATTCATTGAATCTCTAAATCCGCTCTAGGGTAACTCTTGTCTAGATTTGCAGCTGTAGGCCCTTCTTGAAGTCGAGCCTGGTAGGCCTTGAACATCATGTCCAAGCCTTCTGGGGTTGGATCTGCAAGAATAGACCCTGGTTGCAGTCTATTTACAATGGGTGGTGGGGTGCGATGAGGTGGAATGGATGGAATTTCGGCATGCGAGGGGTTTTGAGATGCAATGTCTTCTATTTTTGTTTTTGCGTCTTTCAAGCTTTCTTCTAGTTCTGATAACTTTTTATTCCACTTACGATTGGCCTTTTCTCTGGTATCCTTCCATGTTCTTGTTTTCCTCTTACTAGGCTCTCCTGATTCACTCGACTCCGATTGCTGTGCTGGTTTATCTTGTTTTAATGCTTGTGCCCTAGTAACTGCCTGTATAGGTGCCACATTACTGCTACTTGAACTTGAATCCGCCACTAAGCCTACCACATTAATGGGTGTAATCTTGGGTGCGCTGGAGGGGTTTCTTGGACAATCTCTAGGGAGATGGTCTTTGCCACAATCAGGGCAAAAAGCCTGTATTGTGATAGCCTGTCCTTGACTCGGAGATGATGGGTGGGGACAGTCACGAATGAAATGGTCACCTTGACATCTGAAACAAGATCCTCTAGGGGCTTGTGGTCTCATTTGTCTCAACTGGGGCCTAGGATTAGGATTTGTGTGCATGACATTGGAGTATTCTGGCTCCCAATTTTGCTCCATAGGTGGTACCTCATATTGATACGAGTAAATCTCACTATGTTCAGGTGACTCTGTGTAATAAGCATGTGGACTACCTTCATGGGAGTAGTCTGAACTATGAGCATGAGAATCATTATCTGGTATCAATGGGGTTAGGGGCACCAATGCTCTATTTGGATTTTCCTCTCCCACAGCATATTTGACTGGAATCACGTTGGCTGGAGCTGGTGGTTGGTTTCCCAAGACAGGTTGTGGCCTATATGGTACCTGATATTGTTGTTGTGGTCTATAATATGGCTGTTGGTATTGGTTCTGATACCTACCTTGTGGGTAAGGTTGCTGATAATTCTGTCTAACAGCCTGCCTATTGTAGGGACAGTCTTGAGCCGTGTGGTTTGTGTATTTTCTCTCAATAGTGCAATATGGAGCATTCCTTTCTCTAATGTTTTGGTTTTGCATTGGGCATACATTAGCCATGTGGTCGCCCCCACAAGTATAACACCGATTCACTGGAGTGACTCTCTGTGTTTGTTTATTTTGGACTCCCAGCTTCTTGGCAACTTGCTCAGCTATCTCCTCTATTTCCGTGGAGATTTTTGAAGTATGACTAGTAGAACTATCTGAATCCTTATAGAGTTTGGATAATCCTAACTCCTCACCCAAGTTATCTTCTATGTCAATGCATGTCTGCACGCACTCTTCTATGGATCTAGGCTCTTTCAAATATACATATGATCTTAACTTTGTGCTCAGTAAGCCATCTAAGAACAAAGCCACTTGTTTGGCTGGTGTGGGTAACTCGGGAGCAAGGCATCTTTCTAGGTACTGTCTGAACCTTCTACCTGCTAGTCGCACTGTTTCTTGGGGTGTCTGCTTGAAACTGTGGATCAAGGATGATGTGTTATGCCTGATACCACTCTTGGAAAATTCTACAGTGAATTCATCTAGCAGTTGACCTATATCGCGATAGTTGCGACTACTCAATGGTTGAAACAAAGCCAAGGCAGTGCCCTTAAGAGTCAAACCAAATGCCTCGTATTGGGTGAATAAATCCTCAACCTGTTCAGCTCTTAACACTTGTTTGAACTCGGCCACATGATCATAAGGATCTCCTGACCCATCAAAATAATTCTTCATTGCCTTGATCACTTGAGTGGGTCTAAGGGTTCTTGGGTGCTCTCGGGGTCTAGGCAATGGAAAATCATGTTCATCTCTTTTTTGCCTATGTGCTTGATGTCTCTCTCTTTCATGTCTTTCATTTTCAAATCCTGATCTATTCCTGCCCACGGTGTGTGCAAAACTTACCTCAAGTCTCTCTCTAGCTCTTTCTCTCTGAGCTTCATGAGCGTGGGATGATCCTACTCCTTGGAGGCCATGGGAAACATTGGATCTTGGTGGGGGGAAAATCAATTCATTCTTCCAAGTATATGCATGTCTATCATGTTCTGTTACCAAGAATATCTTCTCTGATGTGTTATCCAGGTAGACAACTTTGCCTGGTATCTCAAGATCTTTGAATTCATAGATGATAACTATGCCCAATTGGCTAGGTTGAGCTGGCTTGAATCTCCAAAAGGCTTCCTCTGTTTCTCTATTCAAAAATAGTTCTATGCTTTTGTTATCTTGAGGGATCCAGTCTGGAGTGATCACTCGGGTCAAAACTGACTTACCTCTAGGAGTCTGGGGTCCTTGTCCTACATTTCCTTGTTCTAGGTCTCCTATTTCATTCTCAGGAATGACATTTCCAAACTCATCAGTCCTATCTGGTAGGTTGATGACCACATACATGGTTCCTTCCTTATCAATGTATGAACCCTCTTCGAACTTGACCACCGGGTGTTCAAGTCCAAAGGATTGATTTGGATTTTTGAGTTGGACCACTGATCGCCTCAGACCATCCTCATAGATGCGAGCACCTAATTGGTTGGTCCGAATATATTCCAACTGTGTCTTATAGGGACCTTCTGGTGTTTGTAGATGGGCAGTCCCTGAGCCACCTGCAGGTTTTCCCATACTAAAAGACATTTCTGAATCACTTGTGTCTGAACTTAGTAAAAGATGACCACTTAGTTGTTGTGCCCAAGACTTGGATGTATGGTTGACACTAGCCTCAGAAGATCTAATGCTTTGTTTATCCTTGCCTAAGTGTCTACCAGATCTCAGGTTCATAAGCTTTAGTCAAGAGTCCAACTTTTCCCCTTGGTATGGTTCAAAATTCTTTGGAGTCCCCTTGGTTCCCTAGTCCCACTTGAGGGTAAACTTCAAATTATACTATCTCAAAATCAACGCGTTATTCTTGAAAAAAAACAGTTGAGGTCGTGTAGGATTTGAAACGAGCTTTCCAACGAGCTATAGAGCTCAAAAAATGGACTTCGGATGAAAAAGTTATGCCAATTCAGGCTCCTGGGGGTCAAAACAGGCAAACAGGACCTTTGGAGAAAATCGCGATTTTGTGAACTTTCAGAGAATCGCGATTTTGTGAACTTTCAGAGAATCGCGATTTTGTGAACTCAGAAAATCGCGATGTTGAGCACAAAATCGTGTTTCTGAAAATCGCGATGTTGGGCACAAAATCGTGTTTTTGAAAATCACGATGTTGAGCACAAAATCGTGTTTTTGAAAATCGCGATTTTGACTCAGAGAATCGTGATTTACAAAATCGTGTTTTTTCACAAAATCGTGTTTTCTCAGAATCGTGTTTTTGGCATGAAAATCGCGGTGTGAGCACAAAATCGTGTTTTTGAAAATCGCGATTTTGAGCGAAAATTCGTGTTTTCACAGAATCGCCTTTTCCACAAAATCGTGTTTTTGGCTGAAAATCGTGATTTGTGAGAATCGCGATTTTGAGCCCGCTGAAAATCGTATTTTCTCAGAATCGTGTTTTTGGCATGAAAATCGCGATGTTGAACACAAAATCGTGTTTCTGAAAATCGCGATTTTGAGCGACAATTCGTGTTTTCACAGAATCGCCTTTTTCACAAAATCGTGTTTTAGGCTGAAAATCGTGATTTGTGAGAATCGCGATTTTGAGCCCGTCGAAAATCGTGTTTTAGAGAATCGTGTTTTTTTTATATGAAAATCGCGATTTTGAGCATAGAATCGTGTTTTTGAAAATCGCGATTTTGACTCAGAGAATCGTGATTCACAAAATCGTGTTTTTTGCTAAAAATCGTGATTTGTGAGAATCGCGATTTTGAGCACAATCACAGAATCGTGATTCTGAGAATGACCACAGAATCGTGATTTTTTCAGCCAACTTTTAGGCGGGAAAACAGAAAATCGTGATTTTTCAAAAAATTTTGAATTTTCACAGAATCGCGATTTTCATCACAGAATCGTGTTTTTTGGCGGGAAATTCAAATTTCTGAGCGCCGGCTATGGCGAGCTCCGTATGAGCAAAAAATCATGAAAAAAACACAGCGCTTGCTCTCCCTTGCTTCTCCTAACCCCTTCCCACACAATAATGCATGAAAAATGGTATGAAGATGGTGAAAATGCACTAAAAACAAGAATTTTCTATGAAGAAGAAGATGGAAGAAGGTGGAGATGATGATGATGATGAAGATGAAGAGGAAAAAACAGAAAATGAATTGAAATGACAGTTTTTTTACCTTCCAACGTCGCAAATCTACGATCTTACCATCACAACGCTCGTCCTCGAAGCTCTCTCCCCGGCAACGGCGCCAAAATTTGGTGTAGCTCAAGCGTAAGCACCACCTCCTTTACTTGTCAATCCGCGGAGATGTGAGGACCGGTATGAAGACCACGAGCAAGTGAAGGCACAAGTGCGTGAGTGAAAGCACACAAACATGCACACACATACACACACACGCGCACAAAGTAAGATCAAAGAGAGGAACAATGGAAAGCTTAGATTGCAAAAGAGTTCTCTTACAAAAGTTCTATTCTCTCACAAGCCAACCCCCAAAAATGAGCTCTCTAGCTCTTTTTATAGTTTTTTGACTAGTTTTGGCCCTGTCCAGACCTAGTGTCCGGCCTAGTTAAAAATTAGGTTCCAGGGCTTATTTGAGGGCTCAAACGAAGTCTAAAAATTATGAAAATTGGTACGATGGTACTTCTAATACTCCTCAAGCTCGAGGACTCCTCGGCTTGAACTCAAAGGAGTTACTAAAAATAGATAATGGTATTTACAATGGTTTTTAGTGATGAAAATCACTATTTTTGTAGGGGATTCTTCTGAAAATTTGACATACACTTCTTGGAGCTCCCTACTTGCTCCCTTTCCTTGTGTGTCCACCTTTTGATGTGCTTCCATGCTTTGTCCTTGACTTTGAGCTTCAACACCTTCCCATGAGGAAAACTGATACAGCTTTGCATGTTGCTAAACTATTCATAAAAGAAATTTTTAGGTTACATGGTATACCTAAAAGTATAATTTCTGATAGGGATGCAAGGTTTACATCTAATTTTTGGAAAGCAACCTTCCAATCCATAGGAACAGAATTACGCATGAGTAGTGCATTTCATCCTCAAATTGATGGTGAGACTGAGAGGGTTAACAGGGTGCTTGAGGATATGTTACATATGTATGTGAATGATAAGCAAAACAATTGGACTCAATATTTGCCTTTGGTTGGGTATGCTTATAATAGTGCATGGCATTTCTCTATTAAGATGACAACTTTTGAAGCAATGTATGGTTATAATTGTTTGCTGCCACATTCGCTTTTTAATTCACAAAATCAGGTTGAGATATCCAAACAGATGCTTGAAAATATGGATTTGGAGCTAAATAATGTAAGGAGAAAAACGAAACATGCACAGAAACGTTAGAAATTTTATTATGATCTCAAAAAGAGACCCTTGGAATTTAGAACAAATGATCTCGCTTTTTTGAAAGTAAATCCTTCAAAATCAAATCTGGCTTTAGGCAAAGATCGTCGATTGTCTCCACATTATGCTGGTCCTTTTAAAATCTTAAAGAAAGTTGGTTCTCTTGCATATTTACTTGATCTACCCAACACTTTGAAAATTCATCCAGTTTTCCATGTTTGATTACTTAAAAGGGAAACTAATACTGATCACGTTTTGCAAGCCAAATCTAAGTTGAGGGAAGATTCCACTTTTGAGCTTGAACTAAAAGGTGTAATGGATAGGAGAATAAGACATCTTAGGAATCATGAAATAGTGGAAATTTTAGTTAAGTGGTTTGCATATCCTATTGAAGATTCAACATGGGTTGGTTTAGATGAGTTTATGGAACATTATCCTTCTTTCCAACTCTCAAGACAGAGTTCTCAAAAGAGGGGGAGAATTGTAAGATGCCACATTGATTTTTCCAAAAGAAAATATGTAGGTAATAATGAAATTTTATGTTTAGGATATTCTAATCATGTCTGCAAAATTTTGTAGCAATAAGTTTTCACAATCTATCTCTAGAAAGTTGTCCGATGAAATTTATGTGTTAAATTTGAGCATGAAGATGAAGGAATCTGAAAAAGTGTTGTATGAGAGAAAGGTAGAGTATTCTTAGTAGAAAAACTTTTCTTGATTGAATTTTTTGTAGTTCCTATGTTTTATGTTTCATTTGCTCCCATGAAGATAGGTTAATGAAGATATTTCTCATGTTTTTTCATCTCTCTCTAGAATTTTTGATTTTGCAAGGCCCAAACGTGAGATTTGGAAGCAGATTTGGACCTAGGCATCTCTAACACTATTGTACAAATTGAAAAACTGAATATTTTTGTGTCTCACGAGCTTAAACTAATTCCTCACTGTTTTTGAGTTTCAGGGCTTGGACAAGTGTCGTTTTCCAACACAAAAAAAAAGAGAGAAGCCTTCATTCATCTTATTCATGTTCACGGATTTAGAAAATGCACATGGGTATATGGGTTATTTTGAATGATTGACATGTGTGTGAGTGTGTTGCAGGAATGGCCTCTATTTTTGTAGGTACGATTCTTGAGGTCGACATGAAAAGTAGATGCATGCGTGGTTTGAAAGTCTTGCATGAGACATGCAAAAAGATGCTATCTTGGAGCATGCAGATTCTAAGAGTGCATGACTAGGAAGGCGTGATTGGTCATGTGCTGGCGAAAAGGTGGAGATCCAAGAAGACGAAGACTAGAAGATAAGGAAGGAGGATGGTGGTACATTGATCACGATTGTTTTCAGCTTCTGGAGATTGTGATTGAGATTATGATCGGGATTGAGATTGTGATTGAGATTATGATTGTGATTGAGATTGGGATTGAGATCAGCTCGAGGGTGGTCTAGTGGATGAGGCTTCACATTGAAGCTATTAGATAGATTTTGTAACGCACATCAGAACTACTTGTAAATCTACGCAGATAATAAAATTCTCTCCCTTACTTGTTCTGCATATGCTCTGTTTTTCCTTCTTTATATCTTGTTGTGCCAAAATCTATTATTCGATGTGGGATTGTGATTATGATTCAAGATTAGAAGACTTCTTACAAGTGGTATCAGAGCAGAGTTGGATTCCAGGACAAGATGCAGGCTTTGAAGAAAAAGATAGAAGAACAAGAGGAACTTATCTGTAGACTGAATGCAGAGTTACATAAAGAAAGATCCAAAAAACAAAAAGAGGGTATTGCAAATGCTTTCATGGATGTCCACGATGAAAGTGATAATGATCCGGGCACATCGAGCACATGTAGAGCTAGACAACAAGTGAACATAAAGATGATGATGATGCAAGCGAATCTGCACTTAAGCAAGTGTTTAAAAGAGCAAAATTAAATGAATCTGATGGTGAGAAGAAAACTGGAGAGGATCTTGAAGCATGGATGGAGGAGCTTGAAGATTTCTTTGATCTACGCGTGTTTATTAAGGAATCAAAGGCAAAGGTGGCAATTTTGCATTTGCGAGGAGTCGCCAAACTGTGGTGGAAATCATACATGCAGACAAGAACACGTGAAGGTCTAATCCTCTGGAAAGAGTTTCGAGAGCAAGCAGAGAACCGTTATTGTTCTCCACATTATCGGATGGAAAAGAACATGGAATTCTACTCCTTCAAGCAATATGAGGATGATAGATATAACTTGTCTGTTGAAGAGTATAAGGAGAAATTTTTGCATTTACATAAGTATGCACTAGAAGTTTCTGGAGATGCTCTAAAGAGCAAATTTAGTGAGGGTTTGCAAGAAGAACTTCGCTATCAGGTAAAGGGGTCCGGATGTGTAGATTTTCTTGATGCAATTGCAAAAGCAAAAAACTTTGAGAAGATGGAGAAGTTTACTATGAAAAAGCATCCAAATCAAGGTTTATCTCAAAAGGACATCGACCCCCAAAACCTATTTCAATAAATTAGAATGGATAGAAATCGACTAACTCTATTAATGATCAAGGAGGAAAAACTAAGCCGAAGTAGATGGATATGCCTAAGAAACAAGAAGTTGTGCACTGGCAACGTGATTCTGATTTCTTGAAGCGGACTAAAAGATTGGGGATTTGCTTTGCGATGTGGAGAACAAGGACATCACACTTTTGAATGTCCAAATAAGGCCATCAACCATTGGATGGAGGCGATGATGGCTCATCTAAAAGAATAAAACATAAAAATTGAGGAAGCGGATGATCAAGGTAAGTGTTCTAACCCTAGACTTCAATGCATGACAACTTCTTCTCATTCAAGGGCATCGGTGATTAGGATTATAGGGGACATATCCTCACGTAAGGTTAGTTTCTTGATTCATTCGGGTAGTACAAATTGTTTCCTTTCACTCAAGTTGGTAGAGGTATTAGGATTGGATATTGAGATGCAGACCAAAAGACCTATACAGATGGCTAATGGTAGGATACACTATACTCGAGGCTGTATTGAGAATCTTCATTTTATGTTAGGAGAACATAAATTTTTGGGTACCTTCCATGTAATTGAAATGAGAGAATGTGATGCAATCATTTGAATGGACTGGTTAGTTCATAACAATGTCTTGATTCATTGTGAAAGTGGGATCCTTACTTTGGAAATAGAAGGGAAGGAACATTGTCTAGTAGGCAAGTGTAGTTTAGGTTTTTCTCCTATTTCTGCCATAAAGTTGATTAGGGATACTCGACAGGGTTGTGAGACATATTTGGTTTATGTGCATGACTTGGAGGAGAAGAAGAAAGAAGAAGAAGAAAGAAGAAGAAGAAAGAAGAAGAAGAAAGAAGAAGAAGAAAGAAGAAGAAGAAAGAAGAAGAAGAAATACTTGAATATGTTAGAAAACTTTTGGATGAGCACGCAGATGTATTTCCTAATGATCTGCCGGCTATGCCTCCTCTTAGGAAAATTCATCATGCTATAGACCTCAATCTAGGAAGTGAGCCTTATTCTAGAGCACCTTATAGGTTCAATATTGATGAATTGAAAAAGTTACAGCTCCAACTAGATGATGTATTGAAGAAGGCGTTGATAAGACCTAGTGTTTCACCTTTGGGAGCACCTGTTTTGTTTTAGAAAAAGAAAGATGGCTCATACAGACTTTGTATTGACTATAGGGGCTTGAACAAGAAAACCATTAAGAACAAGTATCCACTTCCACAGATAGATGAATTGCTGAGTCAATTGAGTGGTGCCACACTATTCACTAAAATTGACTTAAGATCGGGATATCATCAAATTAGACTAAAGTTCGAGGACATACCCAAAAATTTTAGAACACGATATGGTTGTTATGAGTTCACAGTTGTGCCTTTTGGATTGAAAAATGCTCCTCCAACATTTATGTGTTTGATGAACAATGTGTTTCATGAATATCTCGATGAATTTATATTAGTCTTTCTTAATGATATTTTTGTATATTCTAAGGATGATCATGAACATGCATTGCATCTCAGGAAGACTTTACAAAAACCAAGAGAGCATAAATTATATGGTAAGATGAGTAAATATTTCTTTGCAAAAGGGGAAGTGACTTATTTGGGGAGAGTTGTGTCTAAGGAAGGGATTTACATAGATCCTAAGAAAGTGAAAAACATAGTTGACTGGCCTACACCCAAATGTGTGAGAGATGTGAGAAGCTTCCGTTTGGCACAATATGAGAGGGCACACATTAGGGAGTTTTCTTGAATTGCAAATCCTCTTACAAAATTGACAAAGAAAAATATATAGTTCACATGGAACCATGAGTGTCAATATGGATTTGAAGAGTTAAAATAGAAAATTATCGAAAATTGTGTGCTAAAGATACCTGAGTTAGGGAAGCCATTTATTGTTGCATGTGATGCTAGTGGAAGTCAAATCGGATGCGTGCTTTCACAAGAAGGAAGGGTAGTGGCTTATGAGTCAAGGAAACTACGGAAACATGAATTAAATTATACAACGCATCACTTGGAAATGCTTGCGGTTGTTCATGCACTTAAACATTGGAGACACTTGGAGTAAAGTTTGAATTAAAAACAGATCATCAAAGCCTCAAATATATATTTACTCAACCTTTACTTAACAATAGAGAAAAACAATGGATCGAATTGCTAAGTGAATATGATTTTGACATTAAATACTTAGCAGGAAAAGAAAACAGAGTGGCTGATGCTTTGAGTTGTAAACATTTGTGCAGTTCAATTTCAATTTTATCCTATTATTTTGATATTGGAAAAGAATTAAAAGACGATTTATTTTATGCAGCAATCTTGAAATTTTTGGGCACGAATCCAGGTTCTATGTTTTAAGGAAAATTTCATTTGAAAAGCAATGATTGGTATTGTAATTCTCATTTATGTATTTCTTCGAAATCTATTTTGAAAGAGAAGATTCTGCATGATTGTCATGATGCACCTTTCTCTACACACCCTCGTTTTTCTAGGACTTATGCAAAAGTGAAAGCTTCATATTTCTGGCCATGTATGAAATATTATATTAGATGTGCCTAGTAAAAAATGGGAATCCATCTCTATGGGTTTCGTAACAAAGTTGCCTATGACCAGAAGTGGGCATGATACCATCTTTGTTGTTGTGGACCGTCTTACAAAGATGGCACATTTCCTTCCCATGAGGAAAACTGATATAGCTTTGCATGTTCCTAAACTTTTCCTAAAATAAATTTTTAGGTTACATGGTATACCTAAAAGTATAATTTCTGATAGGGATGCAAGGTTTACATCTAATTTTTGGAAAGAAACCTTTCAATCCATAGGAACAGAATTACGCATGAGTACTGCATTTCATCCTCAAACTGATGGTGAGACCGAGAGGGTTAACAAGGTGCTTGAGGATATGTTACATATGTATGTGAATGATAAGCAAAACAATTGGACTGAATATTGGCCTTTGGTTGAGTATGCTTATAATAGTGCAAAATTCCTCTATTAAGATGACACCTTTTAAAGCAATGTATGGTTGTAATTGTTTGCTGCCGCATTCACTTTTTAATTCACAAAATCAGGTTGAGATATCCAAACAGATGCTTGAAAATATGGATTTGGAGCTAAATAAGGTAAGGAAAAACATGAAAGATGCACAAAAATGTCATAAATTTTATTATGATATCAAAAAGAGACCCTTGGAATTTAGAACAAATGATCTGGTTGTTTTTTAAAGTAGATCCTTCAAAATCAAATCTCGTTTTAGGCAAAGATCGTCGATTGTCTCCACGTTGTGCTAGTCCTTTTAAAAACTTAAAGAAAGTTGGTTCTGTTGCATATTTACTTGATTTACCTAACACTTGGAAAATTCATCTAGTTTTCCATGTTGGATTACTTAAAAGGTATGTTCCTAATGCTCATCACAGTTTGCAGGACAAATCTAAGTTGAGGGAAGATGCCACTTTTGAGCTTGAACTAGAAGTTGTATTGGATAGGAGAATAAGACATCTTAGAAATCGTGAAACAGTGGAAATTTTAGTTAAGTGGTTTGCATATCCTATTGAAGGTTCAACATGGGTTGGTTTAGAATAATTTATGGAACATTATCCTTCTTTCCAACTTTGAGGACAGAGTTCTTAAAAGAGCGGGAGAATTGTAAGATGTCACATTGATTTTTCCAAAAAAAATGTGTAGGTAATAATAAAATTTTCTATTTAGGATATTCTGATCATTTCTGCAAATTTTTGTAGCAATAGGTTGTTACATTCTCTCTCTATAAAGGTTTCAGATGAAATTTGTGTGTTAAATTTGAGCATGAAGATGAAGGAATCTGAAAAAGTGTTGTATGAGAGATAGGTAGAGTATTCTTAGTAGAAAAATTTTCCTAATTGAATTTTTTGTAGTTCCTATGTTTTATGTCTCATTTGCTCCCATGAAAATAGGTTAATGAAGAGATTTTTCATGTTTTTCCATCTCTCTCTAAAATTTTCGATTTTTCATGGCCCAAAAGTGAGATTTGGAAGCAGATTTCGACCTCAGGCATCTCTAACACTGTGGTACAGATTGAAAAACTGAATATTTTTGTGTCTCACGAGCATAAGCTAATTCCTCACTGTTTTTGAGTTACAGGGCTTGGAAAAGTTCTGTTTTCCAACACAAAAAAAAAGAAGAGAAAACTTCATTCATCTTATTCATGTTCGTGGATTTAGAAAATGCACATGGGTATATGGCTTATTTTGGGTGATTGAGGTGTGTGTGTGAGTGTGTTGTAGAGATCCCCTCTATTTTTGCAGGTACGGTTCTTGAGGTGGATGTGAAAAGTAGATGTATGGGTGGTCTGGAAGTCTTGCATGAGACATGCGAAAAGACCCCATCTTGGAGCATGTAGGTTCTAAGAGTGCATGACTAGGAAGGCGTGATTGGTCGTGCTCTGGCGAAAAGGTGGAGATCCAAGAATACGAAGACTAGAAGATAAGGAAGGACGATGGTGGTACATTGATCACAATCGTTTTCGGCTTCTAGAGATTATGATTGGGATTGAGATTGTGATTGAGATTGTGATTGTGATTGAGATTGGGATTGAGATCAGCTTGCGGGTGGTCGGATGGATGAGGCTTCACATTGAAGCTATTTGATAGATTTTGTAACACACATCAGATCTACTTGTAAATCTGCACAGATAATAAAATTCTCTCTGTTCTTGTTTTGCATATGCTCTATTTTTCCTTCTTTATATCTTGTTGTGCAGAAATCTATTATTTGGTATGGGATTGTGATTGTGATTGAAGATTAGAAGACTTTTTACAAGTGGTATCAGAGCGGAGTTGGATTCCGAGACAAGATGCAGGCTTTGAAGAAAAATATAGAAGAACAAGAGGAACTTATCCATAGACTGAATGCAGAGTTACATAAAGAAAAATCCAACAAACAAAACGAGGGTACTGCAAATGCTTTTATGGATGTCCAGGATGAAGGTGGTAATGGTGTGGGCACATGGAATGCACGCAGAGCTAGACGATAACGTGAACCAGAAGATGATGATGATGCACGCAAATCTGCACTTAAGCAAGTGTTTAAAAGAGCAAAATTAAATGAATTTGATGGTGAGAAGAAAACTAGAGAGGATCTTGAAGCACGGATTGAGGAACTTTAAGATTTCTTTGATCTTCGCGTGTTTAGTGAGGAATCAAAAGTAAAGGTGGCAATTCTGCATATGCAAGAAGTCACCAAACGGTGGTGGAAATCATACATGCAGACAAAAACACGTGAAGGTCCGATCCTCTGGAAAGAGTTTCGAGAGCAAGCAGAGAATCGTTATTGTTCTCCACATTATCGGATGGAAAAGAAAATGGAATTCTACTCCTTCAAGCAATATGAGGATGATAGATATAACTTGTCTATTGAAGAATATAAGGAGAAATTTTTGCGTTTACATAAGTATGCACTAGAAGTTTCTGGAGATGCCCCAAAGAGCAAATTTATTGAGGGTTTGTGAGAAGAACTTTGCTATCAGGTAAAGGGGTTCGGATGTGTAGATTTTCTTGATGCGGTTGCAAAAGTAGAAACCTTTGAGAAGATGGAGAAGTTTACTATGAAAAAGCATCCAAACCAAGGTTTATCTCAATAGGACATCGACCCCCAAGGCCTATTTCAATAAATCAGAATGGACAGAAATCGAATAACTCTATTAATGGTCAAGGAGGAAAAATTAAGCCGAAGGAGACGGATATGCCTAAGAAAAAAGAAGTTGTGCATAGGCAATGTGATTCTGATTTTTTGGAGCGGGCTAAAAGATTGGGGCTTTGCTTTCGCTGTGGAGAACAAGGACATCACACGTTTGAACGTCCAAACAAGGCCATCAATCGTTCTATGCAGCGAAGATGGCTTATCTACAAGAAGAAAACATAACAATTATGTGCCTGGTCAAAAATGGGAATCCATCTCTATGGATTTCATAACAAAGTTGCATGTGACCAGAAGTGGGCATGATACCATCTTTGTTGTTGTGGACCGTCTTAGAAAGATGGCACATTTCCTTCCCATGAGGAAAACTGATACAGCTTTGCGTGTCGCTAAACTTTTCATGAAAGAAATTTTTGGGTTACATGGTATACCTAAAAGTATAATTTCTAATAGGGGGTTTACATCTAATTTTTGGAAAGCAACCTTTCAATCCATAGGAACAGAATTATGCATGAGTACTGCATTTCATCCTCAAACTGATGGTTAGACCAAGCGGTGTCGGTGCGAAAGCGATGGTCGGTGGATCAAGCCAACCGTCGAAAATACGGCACATGCCGGGTGCTTGGAGCAAACTCAGGTGCAATGAAGATTGAAGGAAAAGTGATCAGTTCAAGTTTTCTTGTGTATTCTCAAATTGTCAAAATTTATAGGTCAACTTTCATGAGTATGCAAATTCAAAGTAAAAGTTTAACTTAACAATATAGAGATCAATTCAAAGGTGAGTGGTTAAATCAATTTATATAAAAACATTTATTGTAAGTTGTTATCGAATTGATTTCAATTTAGAAAGAGCACAAAGTTTACCATATTTATCATTTTCATAAGTACAATCTCAAAGCTTTAGATCAACAGATTAAGGTACATCATTCAATAACGTGTGCTAAAAAAATGTAAGTAGTTACATCTTTGACGTCGTGGCAAAAAGTTAGAGCGTAAAAAGTTTTTCTCAAAGAACTTTCATAGATAAAGAGACTAGAGTCGATTCCAAGTCCTCACGTGCACATATATTTTCTAAATACTTCAATCGTTGATTTTTTTTTAAATTCACAGTTTTCGTTGTACCCTTGCAATTCCTAGTAAGATAGTTTACATCAAATCAAAATACGCTCTTCTGTTAGTATTTCAAGTCAGCCTGCTATGCCTGATTTCATATGAAACTCTTTCATACAAACAAAAATCAAGTTGAAGATGCACACAAATTGTATGTGAATTCAAATTTGGCCCTTCTGTTTTTGTTTTTGTTGCACAGAATAGATTTCACAAAACGTAACATAATCACATCCCAGTCGTACACTTAAAATTACACCCGATTCCTGTCAACACTTTTCATCCTTTCAACATCTTGAAAAATGAAAATTCACCATCGAAAGCTTAAGTACGAACTTGAGTTACTATGGCGTAGCAATCCTTTTTCCTGCAACAAATGAAGGTTAGGTCCTGCAAAAAAGTCTTACCAGATCGTACAGTTGATTAAATCTTCAAAGTGGCTAGGTAAAAGAATTTTGTGCTTAATTTTGCTGTGCCATAGTTGATTGTTCATACATTATCAAGTTCATATGACAATCAGAGAATTCAAAACATCATGAAAAAGTATATTCTCATATCATCAATGATTTTATGAGTAGAGTTCGAGATAGAACAGAAAGCAACATTAATTTGCTGCATGTCTTGGAGATATAAATGAAATTCGGCAAGTGCACAAAAACTAATTTCGAGTGCTTAACATTAATTACAATTGTTATGAATTTTGATCTTAAGAACAGGAAAGTTTTCTCATTACATTGTATTTGTCATATGCTAAAAAAAATGTAATCTTCAACATTTACTTCCAAGCATAAGTAATAATTCCATCTATCACAATGCATGTGAATTGATTCAGTACGTAATGTATTCAAACTATTACTATATGCGGATGTCCTGTTTATAAATTATATAAGACAAAAAGTTTCTTTGTAAAGCATGGACAACTTCACATGCAAAATAAGGTGTTCTTCATGCTCCAACTTTAATTATATAAACAGGAGTATGTCGGTTTTTGTAATTCGTTCATATAAAGATTTGAATTGTTTACTTTATACCAACATGTAAGTCAAGCGAATAGCATTTCTTTTTTAGCACAACGAAAGTTTCAGTCATAGTGGTTATTGCGTGATTATTGCATCTATTAATGAGTAGAGTAATAAATCAATATATACAGCAGGCATACAAAACAAATATCAATGTTTGACACCGGCAAGATTTGGGATTCAGATTAATCAATTCCTATTAAACTTGTGTTAACAAAGTTGTATCCTCTGGTCTATTAACTTTAACATAATTTCGATATATGATATATATAAATGCACGATCAATATATTTATATCTTTCCTACAAGAAGAAGTTAGTTGGTGAAATCGCGCGCAAAGGAAACACATACTGACTTGCATTTTTCTTAAGACAGGTAATTGAATACTACGAAAATATATAAAACAAGACTTAACAGAGAGATCATCAATCAACGTTGACTTTCAAACACGAAGATTCTGTTTCCTAGAATGATTGCGCAAACTTCAAGACTAAAATGAATTTGACATTAATGATCTGTAATTTCTGTGGGAGTATGCGTAAGGTAATTAGAAACAGAAATAAGTGATTTTACCTACAGAATTGCTATAGTACCTCGTCATCTCATGGTATAGCGTGGCTGATCTGAACATTAACATTAGCTTCAAATTGTTAACTGAGCGTCAGCGCTATCGGAGGAGCTTCACAGAATCAGCACAACTCATCAGCCGAGCTCTTCATAATTTATCAACATCAAGTTCAACGTATCCTATCTGAGTGACGAACGATATCTCTATCTGTCCCCAATCATTCCCCTCTTCTGCCCAAAAGAAAAGGCCTCCGAACAGAGTTTGCGCCCTCCTCAGAGATCTTTCCTCTTCATAAGTGCCCCTTCTGCTCTTCTTCCCAGATCAAGGCTTCAGCTCATAACCTCCTGGACTGCTTATACGTGTCCTCCTGAATAGAAGCCTCCTCTCTTTCTCTCTCTTGGTTGCACCGGCATGAAAGTAGCATTCGACCTCCTCTCTATCTCTCTCTCTGTCTCTCTTGCGCAGCGTACCTGTAGAGAAGCAACCTCCCTCTCTCTTCGATTACGAGAGCACCAACCGGGCCCTCTCAACTATCACCTCACACACACACACACACACACACACATATATATATATATATATATATATATATATATATATATATATATATATATATATATATATATATATATATATATATATATATATATATATATATATATAGGTATTTTAATTGCGTTCGTAACAAAAAATCATGCATGCCATTGTTTAACTAAAACTTCGCACATGCATGCTACTACTAACTAATACAAATCACTGTCACTTAGCTTTAGTAAACTTCACACGTAATAAATTGATAAATGATTGTTTAGTAGTATAAATATTATAGAGCTATTATTTAAAAAGTCATCCATTTATATTTAACCATAAAACATATATGAGTTTCGTAAATTTAACTAGTATATGGATTCACTTATATATTAAAAAGTATGTTTGTTCCTATTTGACTTACACACACACATGGTTCATGCATTCACATACACAAACACATATGTAGGGTAAAAGTATAATACATTTACCACATGTCAGTTAAATCATAGGTTCAAAAAGACATAGGTGCTTTTACGATTTCACACACATAAATAGTCATGCACATACACATCCTTCATTTATATGTTCATTAGCTATTATATTTCGTTGAAGGTACGTCTTAAGTTTCATCGCCTCATAGCATCGCAAAAAGAGTAATGTAATCACTTCTAATCAATTCTTTCAACATGAAAAGCAAAAGAATTAAAACCATTAAGCATCAAACTTTTGCTGACTCTCATGAACTAACAAGGAGAGGAAATCTCTCCGACAGCGGGTTAACACGGTGCTTGAGGATATGTTACGTATGTATGTGAATGATAAGCAAAACAATTGGACTGAATATTTGCCTTTGGTTGAGTATGCTTATAATAGTGCATGTAATTCCTCTATTAAGATGACACCTTTTGAAGCAATGTATGGTTATAATTGTTTTCTGCCGCATTCACTTTTTAATTCACAAAATCAGGTTGAGATATCCAAAAAGATGCTTGAAAATATGGATTTGGAGCTAAATAAGGTAAGGAAAAACATGAAAGATGCAGAAATTTTATTATGATCTCAAAAAGAGACCCTTGGAATTTAGAACAAATGATGTGGTTTTTTTGAAAGTAAATCCTTCAAAATCAAATCTGGTTTTAGGCAAAGATCGTCCATTATCTCCACGTTATGCTGGTCCTTTTAAAATCTTAAAGAAAGTTGGTTATGTAACCAACCTGTAATTCCAAGCTCTAGGAGCTTGTTTCAATCCATACAATGCTTTCTTAAGTCTGCAAACATAAGATGGATGATTAGGGTTTTCAAAACCTGGTGGTTGTGACATGTATACCTCTTCACTAATCCAAGCATTTAAGAATACATTTTTTCACATCAAGTTGGAGGAGTCTCCAATTCCTTGCAACAGCTACACTTATCAATGTCCTGATTGTAGTCATCTTTGCAACTGGTGAGAATGTTTCCTCATAGTCTATACCATGAGTTTGTGAGCATCCTTTGGCAACTAATGTTGCCTTGTACCTGCAAACTGATCCATCTGAGTTTCTTTTAACTTTATATACCCATATGCAACCAATTACCTTTTGATTCGGTGACATTGGAACCGAATCCCAAGTGACCATTTCCTTCAATGCATCTATCTCTTCTTTCATGGCCTTTTCCCAATTAGGGTTTCCCTTTGCCTCTTCATAGGTTGAGGGTTCCTCTGAAATAGAATCTTTGCCAAGTATATTGAATGCTTCGTAACAAATGTGGAATCATATCCATACCTTTTTGGTTGTTTGTTCTCTCTTGCTGATCTTCAAGGTGCTTGTTTGGAGCATTCTCCAACCTCTTGCATCTTTGCTTTGACTCTTGACTTCCATAGCTTATAATCCTTTTCTCTTTCATCTTGGTCATCGTCTGTATCACTTCTTGGATGTTGGACCTGTGTATCATGCTTGCTTCCTAATTGATGAGAATCAGAATCAAGATCATATGGTAGTGTTACCTTTTGTTTGTCTTCATCATACCAAGACCTGTGTTCTTCAAACACAACATCTCTACTTGTAGTGAATTGCTTGGTTGAAGGATTGAAGAACCTGTAACCCATCTGAGTTGAATCATATCCAATAAACACTGTCTTTGTTGCCCTTTCATCTAGCTTACCTCTTATTTGTGATGGTACATAGACATAAGCTAAACAACCAAAAACCTTGCAATGTCCAAGACTAGGTTTTCTTCCATGCCATGCTTCACAAGGAGTCATAACTTGAAGTGATTTGGATGGTAGTCTATTGACAAGGTACACAGCAGTTGAACTAGCTTTTGCCCATAGATAATGTGTCAACTTCTTCTCTTCAAGCATTGTTCGGGCTGATCCAACCAATGTCTTGTTTCTCCTCTCTGCAATTCCATTTAGTTGAGGAGAGTACCTAGTAGTCACTTCCCTTTTGATACCTTTTTCCTACAAGAACTCATCAAACTCTTTGGAGAAGTATTCTCCCCCTCCATCAGATCTGTTCTTACTCTTGATAAAGTATAGAATAGTCCATCTACTATGGTCGTCAATAAATGAGACATAATACCTTGATCCTGCCAATGAAGCTTCTTGACTTGGTCCCCATACATCTGTATGTACTAAGTCCAATAAGTTGTTGTGGATATAGCCTTTGTGGTTGAATGGTTGTGCCTTCCCAATCTGACATGCATCACACCTGTTGATCATGTGTTGCTTTGATATGTTCGGCAGTCCTAGAACACTTTGATCCCTGCATATATCCTTCAAGGTTCTTTCATTCACATGAGCAAGTCTCTTATGCCACACTTCAAGCTCACTTAGGGTCTGAGACCCAAAGTTGAATAGAGATATGTTCCTGGTTTCTCCTACTTCAAAAGTAAAGATCCTACAATGCTTCTCACCTCGGGCTATCTTCTTGAAGCCTTCACATGGATCTTCCACAAAAGCTCCATGTTGGGTGAACCTAACTTGCAAGCCTTTTTCAACTATTTGGCCTACACTTATTAAGTTTTTAGTGATAGTGGGTACATAGAGAACTTTACTCAGTATGTTTGTCCTCCCTTTGGAAGCTTTGACATTACCAATCTTCTCCACATTGTGCTTTGTGTCATCCCTTGTTTGCACTTCATGTCTATGCTTTAGACTTTCCAAATCAGATAGAAGAGCAATGTTGCCTGCAACATGATTCTAACATCCTGAATCTATGTAGAACAAATGATCATCTTCTTTACCTTCTTTGTGGCTTAGATTCATAAGAAGCAATGAGTCTTCATGTGGTTGATCTTCTGAATATTTGTTGTAGTCCCTTGTATTATAGCTTCTATTGTTATTTTTGAATTTGTATCCACCTCTCCCTCTATTGCTGCCATATCCACCTCTTCCACTTCCTTTCTGTGTATTCCCATTGAAACAGCAATTCTGAGTGGTGTGGTTGATCTTATCACATATGGCACAAGGTTGAACATTCTGACCTTTGGTTTTGTCTTGCTTTGGTCCTTTCTTCTTCCCTTTCCACTTGCTCTTGCTTGTAAAGTTGGCTTGAGAGGTATCTTCTTCATCTTCTTCCTTCTTCTTGCCTTTCTGCTTCTTATCTGCATATAGAGCACTAGTTGAATTACCATGATAAAAGTTACCTTCCTTTATGCTATTGTTGGCTTATTGATTGAAGAATTGTCCTAGAAAGATGTTGAAGTCTGGAGTTTGCACATCCATTATGAGATCATAAGCCATCATGAAGGATTGCCATTGCTTATCACTTCGAATGCCGTTGAGAATTTTCCTCATGATGACCTCTTTTTCAATCAGCTCTCCAATGAATGCTAACTGATCCGCAACCTCCTTCACCTTAGTAACAAACTCTGTGATGGTTTGTTTAGGTGTCTTCTTCATTTGGTTGAACTCGTTCCAAAGATGATTCTTTCTTACTTTGGTACTAGCACAAAAGAAAGTCTCGAGGGCATCCCAAGTCTCTTGGGATGTCTTGCATCCTATAATATGTGGTAATAGAAAGTCAGAGATAGAGTTTAGTATGTACAACCTTGCTTGAGCATCCCTTGTTCACCAAAGTGTGAGATTTTTTGTCTCCTCTTGTGTAGGTCCTCCTTTGGATCTCGGAATAGGCATAGCTTCATCACTTGCTACAATTCCATAAATATTTCTACCTTGCAAATAGGCCTCTATCCTGATTTTCCAAGCCACGTAGTTGTGTCGATCAAGCTTCTCAATCATTGAGGGAAAGCCGTCACCCATCTTGATCTAGCTTTGATACCACTGAAAGAACTTGGAGAAGCTTGTAGAAGGTAGAAAAGTGTGATTCGAAGTGACGAAGTTTGGTCAAGCCAAACGGCACAAGACCAGCCCTTGAGCTTATGGAGACTCAAATAGACCTTATAGGCATGCGATAAGTGCAAAGAAACACACTATGTACTTTGGAGCATCAAGAAGAATGAGTCGATACAAAACAGATAGGTTCGCAGGTTGAATAGCTCAAAAAACTTACTATCTATGGAAGAGACAATGAACTTCAAATGCCCATAGCCACCAATGTGATTACAATTAGAAAAAATCCTTATATGGGAGTGATACACATAAGGTTGAGTGTATAGAATGCACAAAAGTATAAGGAATAAGAAAAATATGCTATAGGAATGAATGTGACATTCACCGGTGGTACTTCCAATGTTTCCGGAATATGTAGAGATTGACCCTGAGATAGTAAAACTCAGGTTTCTCCCAATCTAATAAACCAAATACTACGCAATTTTATAGGCATAAACTAGACAATAATATCTTTCCAATGTCTCATCTTGCACGCAATTTGGACCTCTGGAGAGAGAGCAACAACCTCTGCAAGATTACTATTGGTGAAGAAGATGATGCATGGAATTGAAGGAGCAAGGCAATGATGGTCACAAGTGTATGTATATTGCTTCCATGTATTATAAAAGTGATTTCAAGTCTTTATATAGACTCTAGGAGTGTTCCACGACTTCTACAAGTGAAATTTGAATTCAAATGAAGGTGGGAATGGTTGTTGGAGGGAATCAATTCACTTCCCTACAATCTAGGAGAAGTGAAGATCTATTTTGATCTACTTTTAGGTGATTTGATTGCTTGATTGAATGCAACTTCAACCACCACAAATTCATGGGATTTGGGCTCTATCTTTCTACCTTTACATGTGTAAAGCTCAAGGCTTTTACAAAGGTAAATGAACCATAAAAAATCTCTCAAAGAAATACAATAAATGAGCATAAGAAAATGAACTCTCCAACGGATATCCTTTTGACACGATAGCCTGTGATGTAGATCAAATCCACCTCAAGCATAGTGTAAGCTTGATGTTCCAACATTTTCCAATATCAAAATCAGAGGATAAAATAGAAATTGAAGTGCATAAAGGTTTACGACTCAAAGCATTGACCACTCTGTTTTCTTTGCCTGTTGAGTATTTAATGTCAAAATCATATTCACTTAGTAATTCGATCCATCGTTTTTGTCTATTGTTAAGTAAAGGTTGAGTTAATATATATTTGAGGCTTTGATGATCTGTTCTTAATTCAAACTTTACTCCAAGAAATAAGTGTCTCCAATGTTTAAGTGCATGAACAACCACAAGCATTTCATGTTGATATATTTAGGTAGTGATGTGTGTAAACACACTAGGACCGCCGGGGCACTTTTTTCGCTCTTTAGGAAGTTTTTTTCCCTCGGATTGTATAGGCTTATTGCCCTAATGGGCTACTAATCTTTTGTACATTCTCTAGTAATACATTCAGTATTGTGTGTTTGTGCTCCAAGCTTCTTCTTCTTCTTCCTTGTGCTGTTCGCGTGCTTCCGCAGACATCTATCTCTAACAATTGGTATCAGAGCATGTCGTCGCTTCATCTAGGGTGCCATTGATACTCCTCTGTTTGCAGTCTCAGCTTCGCACGAAATTTGGTGAGCATACTTAGGGTGTTTTAGAGATCAAAACGGCTTCGCTCTATGGTGCCGAAATAGCGATCTGAGCTCGTTTCAGCCTCCGAATGCATTATCACAGTGCTTGTGCGGGCTATTTTGTCTTTTTGTGCCAAAGGTATATACCAGTTTCTGTTCGCCAGTATAAGCATCTCAAATTCTGCTACAGGTCTAGCAGAATTCGTTGGGGTAGTTCTGTTCAACTTTTTGAGATACAGTCAATTTTCCGCATCAAGGTATTTTAGTCACTAGCCATGGCTGAAAGCAGTGATATATTCCGTACGTTGGCTGTTGAGGATAAGTTGGATGGTACCAACTACCCATTATGGGCTTATATGATGCGACATGTATTGGTTGCAAAAGGATTGCGGAACATTGTGCAGGGTGTTGAAAGATGTCCTGTTACACCTCTGACTAGAGGTACTGCAAATACAGGTGCTGGAGCTAATGAAGATGGTGTCGAAGATGATATTCCGTAGATTCCTGTTCGTGCTACTGTTTTTGCTGCACCTACTGTAGAGCAGATTTGTTGGGATGGCAGACATGTCCAGGCACATGCATTGATAGCTTTGTCTGTCAAACGTGCCATTATTCCTCATATTTGCTCTTGCAAAACAGCTAAGGATGCTTGGGATACACTTACCACTTTGTACCAAGCTAGGAATGAGGCTCGTCTTGCTTACCTCCGAAAACAGTTGGAGAGTGAGCACATGAATGAAGGTGATTCTATGGACAGTTTCCTAAGAAAGATCAAAGACTTGAAGGAACAATTGATTTCTGCTGATGAGGTTATACCAGATAGCTCACTTGTGCAGACTGTTCTGAATGGTCTTCCTGATTCATATCAGAGTTTTGCTTCTACTCTTCAGTTGACGATGAAAGGCATAGTGATTTCTGTCGTCCTATGCAGACACCCTCTTTTGGAAATTACCTTTACTTCATGACTTTCATTGATGATTTTTCCAGGCATGCATGGGTATATCCACTCAAAGTAAAGTCTGAAGTGTTCATGTGCTTTAAACAGTTTTTGGTTTTGGTTGAAAATCTGTGAGCATGTAAAATGGCCACCCTCCGTTCTGATCGAGGGGAGGAATATGATTTTAATGCATTTATGGCTGAATGTGGGATAAAACACCAGTGTACAGTGCCGTATACACCTCAACAAAATGGAGTTGCTGAACAAAAGAATAGATCACTCATGGAGATGGCGAGGTGCATGGTCAAAAGTCAGGCTTTACCACATAGTTTCTGGCTTGAGGCTGTCATGTGTGCAGCATATGTACTGAACAGGTGTCCCACTAAAGCGGTGCAGTCTATCACTCCATATGAGGCTTGGCATGACGGCAAGCCATCTGTTTCTCATCTGCGTGTTTTTGGTTGTTTGGCATATGCACTAGTGCCTAAACAACATCGCAAAAAATTGGATGATAAGGTAGTAAAATGTATTTTTGTTGGGTACAGTTCTGAAAGTAAAGGCTATCGTCTGTATCATCCACATACTAAACGCATTTTGGTTAGCCATGATGTTGTCTTTGTGGAAGATGCTATTCAGCCATTGCTTTCATATATTAAGGAGACATTTGTTAGCTTCAAAGACATGTATGATACTTTGATGCCTCTTTTTACACGTGGACAGTCTAGTGCTGGTCCTAATGAGGCAACTTCTTAGCCTTTGCAGGTTTCATATGATGATGCAGATCATTCCATTTCTGATGCAGATTTACATGATGCACTTGTTGATGAGAGAGCTCATATTGAGCAGGCAAAAACTATGCCAAAATGGCTGGTGCAGACTTTGCGTGATAGCAAATTAGATGCACCTTTGTCATATCCTACTCGTTCAGGCTCTCATTGTGCCTCCTTTGCATCAGATTGCTATGCTATGGCTGTGTCTAGTCTCCGTGATGAGAATGAGCCTGTTTCTTTTGATGAAGCACAGAATTTAAAAAATTGGATGGCTGCTATGCAATCTGAATATGATGCTATAATGAAGAATGGTACATGGTCTTTATGTGACTTGCCTCCTGGCAAGAAGGCCATTGGCACTAAGTGGGTATACAAGCTGAAGCGTAAACCTGATGGTATAGTTGACAGGTATAAGGCTAGGCTTGTTGCAAAGGGTTATGCGCACGAAAGAGGCATTGACTTTGATGAGATCTTTGCACCTACATGCCGTATGACTACTATTCGGATCATTTGTGCACTTGCAGCCCATCATAGTTGGAATGTACATCAGTTGGACATTAAAACAACATTTCTGAATGGTGACTTGCATGAAGAAGTGTATGTTTTTCAGCCCCGTGGCTTTGTGCAGAAAGGGCAGGAAAACCAGGTGTGCAGGTTAAAGAAGGCATTATATGGTTTAAAGCAAGCACCACGTGCTTGGTATGAGAAGATACATGCCTATCTGGTTGCACATGGTTTTGAGAACAGTCCAACTAAAAGCACCTTATATGTTAAGCGTGCTAATGATGTGCTTCTGATCATTGTTGTCTATGTTGACGACATGCTGCTCACTGGTCTTATTGAGAAGCATATTGCTGATTTCAAGGCTGATTTGCATGCCTCATTTGAGATGTCTGATTTAGGGCATTTGCATCACCATTTGGGCATTCAGTTTATGCAAGTTGATAGTGGAATGGCTTTGTGTCAAACGAAATATATTGACACATTATTGCAGCATTTTGGCCTTGAAGACTATAAGCCTATTGCCACTCCTATGGAGACAGGTTTACGATTGAGTCTTCATGATGCTAGAGATGTATTTGATGCTATTCTCTATCAGCAAGCTGTTGGATGATTGATTTACTTATGCATTACTCGGCAAGATATTCAGTTTGCTGTCTCACATATGAGCAGGTTTATGCATATGAACTCCTTGTTCACCGCATCACTCCCAGGGGGGATTTGTTGATATATTTAGGTAGTGATGTGTGTGAACACACTAGGACCGTCGGGGCACTTTTTTCCCTCTTTAGGAGGTTTTTTTCCCCCAGCTTGTATATACGCCTATTGCCCTAATGGGCTACTAATCTTTTGTACATTCTCTAGTAATACATTCAATATTGTGTGTTTGTGCTCCAAGCTTCTTCTTCTTCCTTGTGTTGTTCGCGTGCTTCCGCAGACATCTATCTCCAACATTTCCAAGTCATGCGTTGTATAATTTAATTCATGTTTCCTTAGTTTCCTTGAATCATAAGCCACTACCCTTCCTTCTTGTGAAAGCATGCATCTGATTTGACTTCCACTAGCATCACATGCAACAATAAATGGCTTCCCTAACTCAGGTATCTTTAGCACACAATTTTTGATAATTTTCTGTTTTAACTCTTGAAATGCATATTGACGCTCATCGTTCCATGTGAACTCTCTATTTTTCTTTGTCAATTTTGTAAGAGGATTTGCAATTCGAGAAAACTCCCTAATGTGTGCCCTCTCATATTGTGCCAAACCAAGGAAGCTTCTTACATCTCTCACACATTTGGTTGTAGGCCAGTCAACTATGCTTGTCACTTTCTCAGGATCTATGTGAATCCCTTCCTTAGACACAACTCTCCCCAAATAAGTCACTTCCCCTTTTGTAAAAAAACATTTACTCATCTTACCATATAATTTATGCTCTCTTAGTTTTTGTAAATTCTTCCTGAGATGCAATGCATGTTCATGATCATCCTTAGGAGGTGGCATACATGGCAGATCATTAAGAAATACATCTGCATACTCGTCTAAAAGTTTTGTAACATATTCAGGTATTTCTTCTTCTTTCTTCTTCTCTTGCAGGTCATGCACATAAACCAAATATGTCTCACAACCTTGTCGAATACCCCTAATCAACTTTATGGCAGAAATAGGAGAAAAACCTGAACTACACTTGCCTACTAGACAATGCTCCTTCCCTTCTATTTCCAAAGTAAGGATCCCACTTTCACAATCAATCACGACATTGTTATGAACTAACCAGTCCATTCCGATGATTGCATCACATTCTCTCATTTCAATTACATGGAAGGTACCCAAAAATTTATGTTCTCCTAACATAAAGTCAAGATTCTCAATACAGCCTCGAGTATAGTGTATCTTGCCATTAGCCATCTGTACATGTCTTTTGGTCTGCATCTCAATATGCAATCCTAAAGGCTCTACCAACTTGAGTGAAAGGAAACAGTTTGTACTACTCGAATCAATCAAGAGACTAACCTTACGTGAGGATATGTCCCCTATAATCCTAATCAGCAATGCCCTTGAATGAGAAGAAGTTGTCATGCATTGAAGTCTAGGGTTAGAACACTTACCTTGATCATCCGCTTCCTCAATTGTTATGTTTTCTTCTTGTAGATGAGCCATCTTCGCCTCCATAGAAGGGTTGATGGCCTTGTTTGGACATTTTGAAGTGCAATGTCCTTGTTCTCCACATGGAAAGCAAAGTCCCAATCTTTTAGCCCACTCCAAGAAATCACAATCACGTTGCCAATGCACAACTTCTTGTTTCTTAGGCGTATCCATCTACTTCAACTTAGTTTTCCCTCCTTGACCATTAATAGAGTTAGTCGATTTCTATCCATTCTGATTTATTGAAATAGGTCTTGGGGGTCGATGTCCTATTGAGATAAAACTTGATTTGGATGCCTTTTTCATAGTAAACTTTTCCATCTTCTTAAAGTTTTCATCTTTTGCAACCGCATCAAGAAAATCTATACATCTATACCCCTTTACCTGGTAGTGAAGTTCTTCTCGCAAACCCTCAATAAATTTTCTCTTCAGGGCATCTCCAGAAACTTCTAGTGCATACTTATGTAAACGCAAAAGTTTCTCCTTATATTCTTCAACAAACAAGTTATATCTATCATCCTCATATTGCTTGAAGGAGTAGAATTCCATTTTCTTTTCCATCCGATAATGTGGAGAACAATAATGCTTCTCTACTTGCTCTCGAAACTCTTTCCTCAGGATGGGACCTTCACGTGTTCTTGTTTGCATGTATGATTTCCACCACAGTTTGGCGACTCCTCGCAGATGCAAAATTGCCACCTTTGGTTTTGATTCCTCACTAAACATGCGTAGATCAAAGAAATCTTCATGTTCCTTGATCCATGCTTCAAGATCCTCTGCAATTTTCTTCTCACTATCAAATTCATTTAATTTTGCTCTTTTAATCACTTGCTTAAGTGCAAATTTGCTTGCATCATCATCATCTTCAGGTTCACGTTGTCATCTAGCTCTACGTGCATTCGATGTGCCCGCACCATTACCACCTTCATCGTGGACATCCATGAAAGCATTTGCAGTACCATCTTTTTGTTTCTTGGATCTTTCTTTATGTAACTTTGCATTCAGTCTATGGATAAGTTCCTCTCGTTCTTCTATCTTTTTCTTCAAAGCATGCATCTTGTCTCGGAATCCAACTCCGCTCTCATACCACTTGTAACAAGTCTTCTAATCTTCAATCACAATCACAATCCCACACCAAATAATAGATTTCGGCACAACAAGATATAAAGAAGGAAAAACAGAGCATATGCAGAACAAGAAAAGAGAGATTTTTATTATCTGCGCAGATTTACAAGTGGTTCTGATGTGCGTTACAAAATCTATCAAATGGCTTCAATGTGAAGCCTCATCCACCAAGACCACCTCCGAGCTGATCTCAATCCCAATCTCAATCACAATCACAATCTCAATCACAATCTTAATCCCAATCACAATCTCAATCACAATCTCCAGAAGCCGAAAATGGTCGTGATCAATGTACCACCATTGTCCTTCCTTATCTTCTAGTCTTTGTATTGTTTGATCTCCACTGTTTTTCCAGCGCACGACCAATCACGCCTTCCTAGTCATGCACTCTTACAATCTGCATGCTCCAAGATAACCTCTTTTCGCTTGTCTCATGCAAGACTTCCAAACCACCCATGCATCTACTTTTCATGTCCACCTCAAGAATCGTACCTGCAAAAATAGAGGTTATCCCTGCAACACACTCACACACACGTCAATAACCCAAAACAACCCATATACCCATGTGCGTTTTCTAAATCCGCGAACATGAATAAGATGAATGAAGGCTTCTCTTTTTTTTTTTCTTTTTTTTAGTGTTGGAAAATGGCACTTTTCTAAGCCCTGTAACTCAAAAACGGTGAGGAATTAGTTTAAGTTGGTTAGACACAAAAATATTCAATTTTTCAATTTGTACAATAGTGTTAGATATGCCTCAGGTCAAAATCTACTTTGAGATCTCACTTTTGGGCCTTGCAAAATCGAAAATTCTAGAGAGAGATGAAAAAACATGAAAAAACTCTTCATTAACCTATCTTCATGGGAGCAAATGAGACATAAAACATAGGAACTACAAAAAATTCAATCAGGCAAAGTTTTTCTACTAAGAATACTCTACCTTTCTCCCATACAACACTTTTTCAGATTCCTTCATCTTCATGCTCAAATTTAATACACAAATTTCATCCGACAACTTTCTAGAGAGAGAATGTAAAAACTTATTACTACAAAATTTTGCAGACATAATCAGAATATCCTAAACATAAAATTTCATTATTATCTACACTTTTTTTTTTGGAAAAATCAATGTGACATCTTACAATTCTCCCCCTCTTTTAAGAACTCTATCCTCAGAGTTGGAAAGAAGGATAATGTTCCATAAACTCATCTAAACCAACCCATGTTAAATCTTCAATAGGATATGCAAACCACTTAACTAAAATTTCCACTATTTCATGATTCCTAAGATGTCTTATTCTCCTATCCATTACAACTTCTGGTTCAAGCTGAAAAGTGGCATCTTCCCTCAACTTAGATTTGTCTTGCAAAATGCAATCAACATAAGGAACATACCTTTTAAGTAATCCAACATGGAAAACTGGATGAGTTTTCAAAGTGTTAGGTAGATCAAGTAAATATGCAACAGTATATGTAGATGATATTATTGTGACAGGTGATGATCTAAATGGCATTCAAAGGATCAAGAGACACATGCAAGAGGAGTTCAAAATCAGTGACCTAGGTGAGCTCACATATTTCTTAGGTTTGGAGGTGATATACACAGATGAAGGAATGTATTTGACTCAAAGGAGATACATTCAGGATCTTCTTCTCAAGTTCAAAATGGAGAACACTAAACCTGCAGGTACACCTTTGGAGATGAATCATAAACTTAGTCTTTATGAAGGTGAGAAAATTGAAGACCTAAAAGAATATCAAAGCTTGGTAGGTAGCTTGATATATACTACTCATACAAGGGCAGACATCTCATATAGTGTATGGAGTGCTTAGTCAACTCATGCACTCACCGAGAAGACCACACATGGATGCGGCTAAGAGAGTACTTAAGTATCTCAAAGGTACAATCAACAAAGGTATATTCTATCCTTATTCTTCACATTTGGATATCAAAATATACTCATATGCAGATTGGGCAGGAGCTAAGGATGATAGAAAAAGTACATCTGGTTACTTAGCATTTGTAGGTTCGAAGCTAGTGTCATGGAGTTCCAAGAAGCAACCAAGAGTTGCTTTATATCCAAGCTTGACCATAGCAACTCAAGAGGCAATATGGTTAAAAGCATTGTATATAGATTTGGGACTTGTGAGTTACAAACCTCACATATTTGGAGATAATGTAAGTTCCATGCATCTAGCAGCAAATCCTATTTTCCATGCAAGAACTAAGCACATAGAAGTCCATTACCACTTCATCAGGGAGAAGCTCATGGCAAGGAGATTGACATTTCTTTTGTTCCTACTGAAAAGCAAGTAGCAGATATGATGACGAAGGCACTTGATGGAATAAAGCTTTGTAGATTCAAAGCTATGGTAGGTATTCAACCTATCAGAGAATGAAGACTCAAGCATACTTTAGCTTGAGGGGGAGCTGTTGGAACATCAAGCTTACACTATGCTTGAGGTGGATTCGATCTACATCAAAGGCTATCTCCTCGAAAGAATATCCGTTGGAGAGTTCTTTTTCTTATGCTCATTTATTGTATTTCTTTGTGAGATTTTTGATGGTTCATTTACCGTTGTAAAAGCCTTGAGCTTTACACATGTAAAGGTAGAAAGATAGAGCCCAAATCCCACGAATTTGTGGTGGTTGAAGTTGCATTCAATCAAGCAATCAAATCACCTAAAAGTAGATCAAACTAGATCTTCACTTTTCCTAGATTGTAGAGAAGTGAATTGATTCCCTCCAACAACCATTCCCACCTTCATTTGAATTCAAATTTCACTTGTTGAAGTCGTGGAACACTCCTAGAGTCTATATAAAGACTTGAAATCACTTGTATAATACATGGAAGCAATATACATACACTTGTGACCATCATTGTCTTGCTCCTTCAATTCTCTGCATCATCTTCTTCGCCAACAGTAATCTTGCAGAGGCTGTTGCTCTCTCCCCAAAGCTCCAAATTGAATGCAAGATGGCTCATTGGAAAGGTAGATTGGGAGAAATCTGAGTTTTTCTGTCTCGGGGTCAATCTCTACATATTCCTGAAAAATAGGAAGTACCACCGGTGAATGTTGCATTCATTCCTATAGCATATTTTGCTTATTCCTTATACTTTTGTGCATTCTATATACTCAACCCTATGTGTATCACTCCCATAGAAGGATTTTTTCTAATTGTAATCACACTGGTCGCTATGGGCATTTGAAGTTCATTGTCTCTTCCATAGATAGTAAGTTTTTTGAGCTAGTCGACCCGCGAACCTATCTGTTTTGTATCGACTCATTCTTCTTGACGCTCCAAAGTACATAGTGTGTTTCTTTGCACTTATCCAATGCCTATAAGATCTATTTGAGTCTCCATAAGCTCAAGGGCTGCTCTTGTGCCAGTTGGCTTGACCAAACTTCCTCACTTCGAAATGCACTTTTCTACCTTCTACAATCTTCTCCAAGTTCTTTCAGAAAAGAATTAAAAGACGATTTATTTTATGCAGCAATCTTGAAATTTTTGGGCACGAATCCAGGTTCTATGTTTTAGGGAAAATCTCATTTGAAAAGCAATTATTTGTATTGTAATTCTCGTTTATGTATTTCTTCGGAATCTATTTTGAAAGAGAAGATTTTGCATGACTATCATGATGCACCTTTCTCTGCACACCCTGGTTTTTCTAGGACTTATGCAAAAGTGAAAGCTTCATATTTATGGCCACGTATGAAATATGATATTAAGAGGTATGTGAAAGAATGTTTGAAATGCCAACAGGTTAAGGCTGAATTTAAAAGGAGTCCTACTATGTTACAACCATTAGATTTGCCTCGTCAAAAATGGGAATCCATCTCTATGGATTTCATAATAAAGTTGGCTGTGACCAGAAGTGGGCATGCTACCATCTTTGTTGTCGTGGACCGTCTTACAAAGATGATACACTTCCTTCCCATGAGGAAAACTAATTCAGCTTTGCATGTTGCTAAACTTTTCATAAAAGAAATTTTTAGGTTACATGGTATACCTAAAAGTATAATTTCTGATAGGGATGCAAGGTTTACATCTAATTTTTAGAAAGCAACCTTTCAATCCATAGGAACAAAATTACGCATGAGTACTGCATTTCATCCTCAAACTGATGGTGAGATCGAGAGGGTTAACAGGGTGCTTGAGGATATGTTACGTATGTATGTGAATGATAAGCAAAACAATTGGACTGAATATTTGCCTTTGGTTGAGTATGCTTATAATAGTGCATGACATTCCTCTATTAAGATGACACCTTTTGAAGCAATGTATGGTTATAATTGTTTGGTACCGTATTCACTCTTTAATTCACAAAATCAGGTTGAGATATCCAAACAGATGCTTGAAAATATGGATTTATAGCTAAATAAGGTAAGAAAAAACATGAAAGATGCACAGAAATGTCAAAAATTTTATTATGATCCAAAAGAGAACCTTGGAATTCACAACAAATGATCTGGTTTTTTTGAAAGTAAATCCTTCAAAATCAAATCTAGTTTTGGGCAAAGACTGTTGATTGTCTCCACGTTTTGCTGGTCCTTTTAAAATCTTAAAGAAAGTTGGTTCTGTGGCATATTTACTTGATCTACCTAAAACTTTGAAAATTCATCTAGTTTTCCATGTTGGATTACTTAAAAGGTATGTTCCTAATGCTGATCACATTTTGCAAGACAAATCTAAGTTGAGGGAAGATGCCACTTTTGAGCTTGAACCAGAAGTTGTAATGGATAGGAAAATAAGACATCATAGGAATCGTGAAATAGTGGAAATTTTAGTTAAGTGGTTTGCATATCCTATTGAAGATTCAACACGGGTTGGTTTAGATGAGTTTATGGAATATTATCCTTCTTTCCAACTCTGAGGACATAGTTCTTAAAAGAGGGGGAGAATTGTAAGATGCCAGATTGATTTTTCCAAAAAAATATGTGTAGGTAATAATGAAATTTTATGTTTAGGATATTCTGATCATTTCTGCAAAATTTTGTAGCAATAAGTTTTTACATTTTCTCTCTAGAAAGTTGTCGGATGAAATCTGTGTGTTAAATTTGAGCATGAAGATGAAGGAATCTGAAAAAGTGTTGTATGAGAGAAAGGTAGAGTATTCTTAGTAGAAAAACTTTGCTTGATTGAATTTTTTTTTTGTTCCTATGTTTTATGTCTCATTTGCTCCCATGAAGATAGATTAATGAAGAGATTTTTCATGTTTTTTCATCTCTCTAGAATTTTCGATTTTGCAAGGCCCAAAAGTGAGATCTGGAAGCAGATTTGGACTTGAGGCATCTCTAACACTATTGTATAGAATGAAAAACTGAATATTTTTTTGTCTCATGATCTTAAGCTAACTCCTCACTGTTTGTAAGTTACAGGGCTTGGAAAAGTGCCATTTTCCAACACTAGAAAAAGCAAAAAAAAAAAGATAAGCCTTCATTCATCTTATTCATGTTCGCGGATTTACAAAATGCACATGGGTATATGGATTATTTTGGGTAATTAACGTGTGTGTGAGTGTGTTGTAGTGATCACCTCTATTTTTACAAGTATGATTCTGGAGGTGGACATGAAAAGTAGATGTATGGGTGGTCTGGAAGTCTTGCATGAGACATGCGAAAAGAGGCTATCTTGGAGCATGCAGATTCTAAGAGTGCATGACTAGGAAGGCGTGATTGGTCGTGCACTGGCGAAAAGGTGGAGATCCAAGAAGACAAAGACTAGAAGATAAGGAAGGACGATGGTGGTACATTGATCACGATTGTTTTTGGCTTCTAGAGATTGTGATTGAGATTGTGATTGGGATTGAGATTGTGATTGAGATTGTGATTGTGATTGAGATTGGGATTGAGATCACCTCAGGGGTGGTCAGGTGGATGAGGCTTCACATTGAAGCTATTTGATAGATTTTGTAACGCACGTCAGAACTACTTGTAAATCTACGTAGATAATAAAATTCTCTCTCTTCTTGTTCTACATATGCTCTGTTTTTCCTTCTTTATATCTTGTTGTGGTGAAATCTATTATTCGGTGTGGGATTGTGATTGTGATTGAAGATTAGAAGACTTGTTACAAGTGGTATCAGAGCGGAGTTGGATTCCACGACAAGATGCAGGCTTTGAAGAAAAAGATAGAAGAACAAGAGAAACTTATCTGTAGACTGAATGCAGAGCTACATAAAGAAAGATCCAACAAACAAAAAGAGGATACTGCAAATGCTTTCATGGATGTCCATGATGAAAGTGGTAATGGTGCGGGCACATCGAATGCACGCAGAGCTAGACGACAACGTGAACCTGAAGATGATGATGATGCATGAAAATTTGCACTTAAGCAAGTGTTTAAAAGAGCAAAATTACATGAATTTGATGATGAGAAGAAAACAGGAGAGGATCTTGAAGCATGGATCGAGGAACTTGAAGATTTCTTTGATCTACGCGTGTTTAATGAGGAATCAAAAGAAAAGGTGGCAATTCTGCATCTGCGAGGAGTCACCAAACTGTGGTGGAAATCATACATGCAAACAAGAACACGTGAAGGTCCGATCCTCAGGAAAGAGTTTTGAGAGAAAGTAGAGAAGCGTTATTGTTCTCCACATTATCGGATGGAGAAGAAAATGGAATTCTACTCCTTCAAGCAATATGAGGATGATAGATATAACTTGTCTGTTGAAGAATATAAGGAGAAACTTTTGCATTTACATAAGTATGCACTAGAAGTTTCTGGAGATGCCCTGAAGAGCAAATTTATTGAGGGTTTGCGAGAAGAACTTCGCTCTCAGGTAAAGGGGTCTAGATGTGTAGATTTTCTTGATGCGGTTGCAAAAGCAGAAAACTTTGAGAAGATGGAGAAGTTTACTATGAAAAAGGCATCCAAATCAAGTTTTATCTCAATAGGACATCGACCCCCAAGACCTATTTCAATAAAACAGAATGGATAGAAATCGACTAACTCTATTAATGTTCAAGGAGGAAAAACTAAGTCGAAGCAGACGGATACGCCTAAGAAACAAGAAGTTGTGCAATGGCAACATGATTGTGATTTCTTGGAGCAGGCTATAAGATTGGTACTTTGCTTTCGATGTGGAGAACAAGGACATTGCACTTCAGAATGTCCAAACAAGGCCATCAACCCTTCGATGGAGGCAAAGATGGCTCATCTACAAGAAGAAAACATAACAATTGAGGAAGCGGATGATCAAGGTAAGTGTTCTAACCCTAGACTTCAATGCATGACAACTTCTTCTCATTCAAGGGCATCGCTGATTAGGATTATAGGGGACATATCCTCACGTAAGGTTAGTCTCTTGATTGATTCGAGTAGTACAAACTGTTTCCTTTCACTCAAGTTGGTAGAGCCTTTAGGATTGCATATTGAAATGCAGGCCAAAAGACATGTACAGATGACTAATGGCAGGATACACTATACTCGAGGCTGTATTGAGAATCTTGATTTTATGTTAGGAGAACATAAATTTTTGGGTACCTTCCATGTAATTGAAATGAGAGAATGTGATGCAATCATCAGAATGGACTGGTTAGTTCATAACAGTGTCGTGATTGATTGTGAAAGTGGGATCCTTACTTTGGAAATAGAAGGGAAGGAACATTGTCTAGTAGGCAAGTGTAGTTCAGGTTTTTCTCATATTTCTGCCATAAAGTTGATTAGGGGTATTCGACAAGGTTGTGAGACATATTTGGTTTATGTGCATGACCTGCAAGAGAAGAAGAAATACCTGAATATGTTAGAAAACTTCTAGACGAGCATGCAGATGTATTTCTTAATGATCTGCCACGTATGCCACCTCCTAGGAAAATTGACCATGCTATAGACCTCTATCCAGGAAGTGAGCCTTATTCTAGAGCACCTTATAGGTTCAATATTGATGAATTGAAAGAGTTGAAGCTCCAACTAGATGATCTATTGAAGAAGGGGTTGATAAGACCTAGTGTTTCACCTTGGGGAGCACATATTTTGTTTCAGAAAAAGAAAGATGGTTCATACAGACTTTCTATTGACTATAGGGGATTGAACAAGAAAACCATTAAGAACAAGTATCCACTTCCACACATAGATGAATTGCTGAGTCAATTGAGTGGTGCCACAGTATTCACTTAAATTGACATAAGATTGGGATATCATCAAATTAGAGTAAATTCCAAGGACATACCCAAAACCGCTTTTAGAACACGATATGGTCATTATGAGTCCATAGTTATTCCTTTTGGATTGAAAAATGCTCCTGCAACATTTATGTGTTTGATGAATAATGTGTTTCATGAATATCTCGATGA
>MU260352.1:110000-117500 GCA_020310875.1 Ceratopteris richardii
TATTTGCTATGGTCCTGGAGGGCTTTCTTGGTACACTTTATCATTTTATTTCGTGTGCAGTTCTTTGATATAGGGAATAGACCTCCATTCCTTGAGGAAATAGAGTTCTGCACGTGTGACAGAGAAGTGAAGGGGCTGATTAGAAGGAGAAAACATCATTATGGTATTCCTTAGAAAGCGATAGAATAAATTCTAGACCTGCAGAATAGCCTGGCATGGACTTAAAGAAATAAAGCAGCATTGGAGGCTTGCGGAGCTCAAAAAGGGAAAGGCTTGGTAGGATGACAGAGCAACTACCTACACAACGCAAGGGTTCATGGGTTCGAAGATACATTGGTTGTACCCCTAGAGGATGTAGCTACATAGCGTAAATCTAGATGAGGCCTACTAAGTAAAATTCTCAAGAGTTGCAATAAGCGAAACCATAAGGATATAGTTGCTCTGGAAGGATTTTAAGGAGTTTTAGTAACAGAATTCACATTTACGCTGATAGAATTCGAGGCTCGTATCTACATATTTTAGAGAGCGGAGATTGCTTGCTAGTGTGGAAGATGAACCGTTTCCTCATGAGCTCGGATTTCACTCAAGAATTACATTCTATCATGATGCATGTATGGACCTAATAGGCAGACTAAAACTTTAACTCTGCAAGTGTTGGGGACGTTGGTTATTGGTCTCGTTGTACGTATTGAGAACTATATTGACATGTTAAAAGACACATTGGTCATTGTCGTGGATAATAGAAGTAACAAAACATAGTTGTTTTAATCACAAGACTATCATATGGTACATATTTCACAATGCCTTGTTGTTCAGCCACGTTTTAATGTAGCAACGCATGCCCTGTAGTAAGTTCGAGCGATGATTCACTAGTGCCATTTCGCATAAAAATGCGGAGGGGAACTTTCGTTTCAATTGCTGTTATCTAATTTTTGTTTGGACCATTTTCTAATATCTCAAGGATAAGGCGATCTTTCAGATCCCTCTCATGACATCAAGCACTAATGTGCATAGTGCATATTCCTGTGTATGTACATTTGGTTTAATGTCAACAGCAACCTGCGAGTGAATGTGTATATTTGAGAATATATGATTTAGGTGTAGGTGCACCTTACATACTCATCATGTGCATGACTGTTGCAATTGAATGCAAGTGAGCGCTATGCATATCTACATAAGGAGATTCTTGATCCAAATATGCAAGTTAGGCACGAATTTATGTGCACCAATATGGAATTATAAGGAGTGAGATCGTAAATTGAATCACGATCGCAAGCCTAGCTGTTGGAGAGAGGAAGTGAAGTTGGGTGTGACCATGTAGATGTGTATGTGCATATAAAGGAGAAAGGAAAGAAAAGAGTAAACGGGGAGGGAGGGGAAGAGAAGTAGGAAGCAAGTGCAAAAGAAAGGAGAAAAAGGGAAAGCTAGATAAAAAGGAAAAATTGACGGATCAAGAAAGGGGAAGGAGTGTGTTAGTGCTTGCGGGTCAATGAGTGTGAATACATGAGAGTAGGTGTACGCGGGTGAGAGCTTGAAGTCTCCAATTTGAGGTACAAATTGTGGTCTCCAAGCAATACGGGTTGACAAATTCCAAGGAAATTGAGCAAAAGGTAAGTTTGCATAAGTATTTTCTCTTGGATTTAAAGACTAAACATTTTGGTGCATTTGCCGTGAAAAGCTTGGTACGTCTCTATAAGAGAGTGCCATAGGTTTGCCTAGCGCCACATGTTGGCCGCGCTTGCGGACCCCGGATCTAGTATATGAGCAAGGGGAGCTCATCTTCAAGAGGAACACGAACGGAAAGAGAAGAGCGCGCTCAGAGAAGAGCCCTCGAAAGAGAAAGGTGAAGGTGGGAGTCGCAAGGTGAGTCAACCTTGACTAGCGGGAAGAGACCTGTCAAAAAAGTGTACTCTCGTAGGAGAGTCGCGAATCAAGTGCAAAAGTTTGAAGGAGGGATCCTAAGGCCACGTGCACTAAATTTCTAGGATCGTGAGGATATTGACATTACGCCACTGTTTGAAATGGCAGGAGTCAAAGTGCATTTAGGAGACTTTCCTAAATTCTCGGGATTGTGGGATGAGGATCCAGATAGCTTTATCCAATTGTTTGAGGTCACCTATGAAGCAAATGAAGTGGTTGACCAAGCGCAAAGACTTCGAATCTTGCCAGCCATATTTAGAGATGAGGCTTCCAACTGGTATGAGAACTTGGAAGAGCCGTGAAGGCGAACTTATCAAATGCTAAAGGATGCCTTTTTGGCTAAGTTTCGTAGGCAAGGTTTCCAAGATCGTCTAGCTCAACAAATGGATTACCTCTGACAGTGTCTCAACGAGAGCATCGACAACTATATCCAGAGGATGGAAATCCTTGTAAGGAAGATGGGCACGAATGCCCCAAATGAAGATACCTTGAAACAAAGATTTATTGCGGGACTAAGAGATCCAAGTGCTCAACAACATATCAGTTTGAGCCGACCGGCAACGTTGGTGGCTGCCAAAGATGTCGCTCGCGTGTGGGAAGAGGTTCAACTTGGCCAACAACGAAGGCAGGAACTTTTATTTGAACCAATGCTAGGTACAAACGCTGGGCCTACAAGTGGCACTACTCAAGCAAATCCTATCGCAACTCCACTGGCATTTATGGCCGCTACAAGCACACCCCAAGAGGTAAATCCGGTGTTGACTGAAGAAAGGATTATCGAAATCGTGGCTCAGGCGGTAAAAGCTGCCACTCTAACTCATGAAGCATATGCAGTAAGGCAAGAAGTGGCACCCGAGCCAAGTCAAGGAGTGTTTAGATCAAACATCTTTTGTGCAAAATGCCGAGGATATGGGCACATGGCCACAGAATGTCCTATAGTCTCGAGATTATACGTAGAACCGAGAGTCTTTTGCAACTTTTGCGAGAGGAACAATCACACTGAAGATGAGTGCCGTGAAAAGGGAAGGTGGCTAAACAATAGGAAGTATGCTTATCAAGGATTACCGAGCCAAAGTGAGCCTCCCGTGCCTAGATGGGGGCCTAGACCCACGTATGCTTATGGAGGCCAGGGCCAAGTGGGTGGATATCCAAGGCCTGAACCACAAACTCAAAGGAGAACAGAACCACTAGAGTGTTGGCGATGTGGGTGCCTTGGGCATATACAAGCACATTGCCTGAATGCGAGGAAGCAAGAAGACTTCACACCTATGTGCCGATATTGTAGTAGGGAGGGCCATTATGATGTTGATTGCCTGCAACAAAGAAATGATTATGGCCAAGGACAAAGAGGGGCCGAGACTTCCACCTACGCACAGCTGCAACCACAACAAGAGATGCAATCTCCAGGAAGAGTGCCCAATACTGGAGTAGTAATTAGGGAATTGGATCCGGGAGCTAGCACCTCTACCCACCTTGTAGAGGCAGATCAAGGAAAAGGAAAAGGTAAAGAACCAATGGTGGCTGTGGTCACTTGCACACAAGAGTACACTCGAGGGAACTCAGTTCAAGTGAATAACGATGACGAGATTCATAGGCAAAGGGATTTAGATGAAGAAGACGAGGTGGAGGTCCTTCCACCAATAACACGAAAATTTGTACCGGGTATTCCACCATTTCTAGAAAGGCTTAAAGTCCAGGAGAAGTTGCCGAAAAAGAAGCAAGTAGAAGAAGGAATGGACATTGTACAAAGGCTTGCCGAGACCGAAGTCACTTTGGATTTGGCCACATTACTAAGGTGTTCGCCAACCTACAGAAAGAAATTCTACAATGAGTTTATCAAGAAACCAAGGAAAGCGAAGAGAAAAGAAAAAGGGGACGAGGTGGTCTTAGGGACGATCCAAAGTATTACAACTCAAGTGGACTCGAATGCCCCTATAGTCATAGTGGAGATCAATGGATATGCGGTCCTAGGCACGCAATTAGATAGCGGAGCCACAGTGAACCTAATGACATAATACATGATGAAAGCATTGGGATTGACACAACTGGAACATACCCCAATGTCTCTCCGAATGGCTCACCAAACGCAGGTAAAGCCTGCAGGATTAATACGAAATGTGCAAACTATTGTTGGTGGAATCGAATTCTCCGTTGACTATTTGGTTGTGAGACAAAGCATTGGGATTGACACAACTGGAACATACCCCAATGTCTCTCCGAATGGCTCACCAAACGCAGGTAAAGCTTGCAGGATTAATACGAAATGTGCAAACTATTGTTGGTGGAATCGAATTCTCCATTGACTATTTGGTTGTGAGACCAAGATCCACCAAAACTACATTTTCTATACTATTGGGGCGACCTTGGCTGATGCAGGCGGATTGCGTACATGAGTGGAGGACGGGGTTTATCACTATTTGTTGAGCCCATAAAAGTCATTTTGGTCAAAAGTCAACTGCAGTCAAAGTCAACAGGTCAAAAGTCAACTACAATCAAAGTCAACAGGTCAAAGCCAACTGGTCAAAGTCCACAAGGTCAAGGTCAAAGTCAACAGGTGCAAAGTCAAAGGGTGTAAGTGCAAGTGTCAAAGTGCACAGGTAGTGCACAATTAATGGTCCACAAAGGGTAAATTGGAGAAAGTGGGTTGCAGGTTGCAAAGGTATTTTCTCTAATTTCCCTAAGGTTCAAAGTGTGTTTTAAAGTGTTTTGAAAGGTTCAGGTGAACCCCCTCTTATGTGCAAAAGTGAAGACTTAAAAGGAAAATGTGAAGGTATGTGAAGCGGCAGCGTACGCACAGGTGGAAGTATGGCCCCCCAATTAAAATTTTGGGTTTTAGTCTAAAGTCACTACAGGACAAAATAGTGAGTCGTTGGCTGCCACTTGTGAAGACAATCTTGGGACATCAAAGTGAGCACCAAGATACCATTGCAGTTAGGAGCGTACCTGATCGACACACTCAAATCAAGGCAAGGTCTATTCTTGGACCAATCTTAGAGTAAGCACGAGAGGCATAGTCTAAGTGAAGCAAGAGAGAGAAGTGCAAGAGTCACTAATGTGCTACGCAGAGAAGTGGAGTTGCAGGAGTGCATAGAGAGTGACTAAGGGATTGTGCAGAGGGTGCTAAGCTAGTCCCCCAAGGATCTCAAGGTCTCTTTGCAGTGTGCGCGTGCCGACAGAAGGTATTCATTCCTCCCCCTTAGTGGAAGCTTGGTGCAAGGTGTGCACAAGGATAAGCTTGAAGCAGGTGGAGGTCTGGTGCAGAGGAGGCCGGCGGCAAGAAGACTTTGGGATATTGGCTATTTTGTAATTGAGCACTCTGCGTGATTGTGCACAGAAGTATTGGCTTGTATTTTGCTTCAAACATTGTAATTGTCTTACTGTAATCAATCGGCAGAAGCTTCCAAGGTGTATTTCCTCTTCTAGTCTTTTCATTTTCTCCTACAAACCCTCAAACTCCTTATTGTCTGAGAATCCCCCAACACTATTGGGCCCAAAACCGATTGAATACAAATGCAAGTAACCTCTAAGGAAGATGCTAAGAAAATGGTTCCAATCAAAGAGCTGGAAAAGAAGGTGGCTGAAAATGAGGTGCGTGAAAAAGTACGTGAAAAGTTTTCCCTGAAAGTAGAAAATTACAAAAACCTTTTGCAAGATGGATTTAACCTACAAACAACAAGGCGAGGCCAACCAAAGATGGGCGAGTATAAGGACCTAATAAACTACAAGGATGACTCGGACCAAGAACTGCTAGGATGGTTGGCAGGTACAGGCGAGGTTGAGTGCTACACAACGCACATTGACGAGGGCAAGAATAAATCCAGGCGAGAAAAGTGGTGTGGAGATCATGATAGTCCTAGTAAGGAAGTAGTTGATAAAAAAGAAAACCTCGGGAAATGCAAGGATAAGGAGAACCAGGGTGGTTGTGAAGAGAAGAATTCTAGACATGGAGGACTTGAGAAAGGTCATGCATCGGGCAAAGAGCCGGAACAGGACACAGTGAAGAAAGTGTTGTGCACACAGAATATGAGCAAAAATGGCGATGTCCTAAAGGAGTCAGGATGGGCGCATGTTGAACATGCCATAGTCATTCAATCGAGGTTTGATGGGGAGAGGTGCCAAGATGGCGGGCAGAGCTTACAAGGGCCAACATGTGACTACGTACGGAGAGGGCTTCGAGTGAGCCGTTGGGTGATGGCAATTTTTTGCATGATTTGGGTCTTCTTACGAGAGATGTGCAAGTGGATACGAGAACAAAAAGAGAGAGGCTTCCTCTATTTTAGCAAACAACTTACCTTTTGTTTACAGGGATCATAGAACTTTTTAGACCAAGTGTGTTGTTACGTGGGATTACGTGGAAACTTTACTCTCTAGATTAAATATAAAGTTTCCTTCTTTCAAAGGCCTAGCTCAGGAGGATCCGGATGAACACATTAGAAGGTTTTTGGCACTATGTAAGACTAGAGGCCTAATGGGTAGGGAGGATGCCTTTTTTATTCTCTTCCCTGCCACATTAGAGGGATTAGCTGATAAGTGGTTCAGCCAGTTTGCTGAAAACCATTTTACCACTTGGGATGTGATGAAAGATGCATTTAAGAATCAGTTCCAGCATGGCAACATTGCGGAGATTATCATAGAAGAACTAGAAAATTTGAGATTGGGTCCAGGAGAAAAGTTCCCAGAGTTTGTGACTAGGGCCAAAGCACTAATGGCTAAATTGCCAGATCCACCACACGATTTTTTTGTTAAGAAATGGTTGGCTAAGCCCCTACCAGTGGCCACCCAATGCAAAATAAAGGAATTAGTGTTACCTACAGCCTCCATAGAGGAGTTCATCAACACAGCCACACGCTTGGAGCAGATAAGGCACCAGTATGGAGCAACTTCTTCCCAACCAACATATGGTATAGAAATGGAGGATCCAGTGATCCAGCTAAGGAAGGAGCTAGAGGGCTTAAAAAGAAATAAGCCCTACAAAGAGGAGGAGACTGTTGTTGCTCAGTTGAGGAGGGAGATTGAAGCACTAAAGCTCCAAAAGCAGGAGGAGGCCCAAGCAGAGGAATTGGCTCAGCTGCGACAAGAGCTGCAGGAACCCAAAGGGAGTGGCATCAAGAGTGGACTTTGGTGTTCCATGTGCAACAAGCAAGGGCATACCCATGCTCTTAAGGAATCAGAAGCTTCTAGACTGCTCAAGTCCATGAAAAAGGACGTTAGTATTTTTTATTTAATAAAGATGGATGGGAAGTTCAGGTCAGAACTCTTGTAGATAATTGATGAAATATCCACAACAAGTTTAGTGGCAAAGACTACTGTTATGCATAAAGATAAATGTTTAGGGGAAGCACCCCTCACAGATTACAAGAGCCCTCGGCTAACAGTCTCTATTAAAGGTCATGAGTTTCAAGGAGTTTTTTTTTTAATATAAAGGAAGTTTGGCATTAGCCTACTCTCCCGGACTTGAATTAAATAAAGAAAAGTACAAGAGAAGGGGACTAGTGCCCATGGGACCCCCCAAATCCCACAAAGCAAGGGACTAGTTTCAAGGAGTTATTGTGGATGGTGGTTCTGGCATTAACTTGATGC
>MU260352.1:127500-147500 GCA_020310875.1 Ceratopteris richardii
CTATCTATCTATCTATCTATCTATCTATCTATCTATCTATCTATATATCTATCTATCTATTAATCTATTTATCTATCTATCTATCCATGTATCTATCTATCTATCTATCTATCTATCTATTGATGGAGAGTGTTAATCTCCAAAAGAACAAGCTACTCTTGTAGTTAGAGCACCTCACCAAATTTAGAGGCTCAATGATCAATTATAAAGATTTTGAAAAGATCTGTGAAGAAGATGAGTACACAGAAAGTTAGCTGCACATATCTCTCTCATTATCCCATCAATTGTGTAAAGTTTTTTATGAAACTTTGCACAAGGTGTCTCCTACAGTTTGCGCACCTTCTCCAAGTTGAATCACGCCAAAAGATTAAGTAGAACTTGAGAAATGATCTCAACATTTTACCTATGTCTAAAACTTCTCTTCTGAAAAGTCGATTTAGACACCTGTAACTTCTAACACCTGGTTCTCTCAATCTAGAACCCGTTTATGCAAATGCTTTTAGCCATAGATGACTTACTTTCTAACTTAAATGTTGACTCCTTATTCATGCAAAAGTTTAACCTGTGCACTGAGGAATGATCAAATCATTGACCATCGAGATTTCACCTGTTTCAGGAAACAGTGAACACTTCTTCACATATGAATGTTCCTACTCATAATTCTCACAGCGTGTTTACTATTAGGCTCTCAAACTTAAACCATAGACTCATTAACTATGGACTTACACATCTACAAAAGGATTCTTGAAATGATCAAACACAGAAGGAGAATACACAGAAACATCGGGTGCAATTTTGTTTCATTCTTCAAGGAATTTTACAACTGAGTGATGAGAGATACTCAACTCACTTCTAGGATGTCTAATGACTCATACAACTACTAATTTCTCTATTCGCATGCTCTCCCATATTTACCCCGACTTTTTACTTATATATATAGGCAAATATCTACAATATCATGACTATACAAAAGTATAAGTGAACTATCTGTGAATAAATGTATATATGTGTACACATCTTCATCTTCTGAATATGCACTTCCTCCATGCTTCATAACTTGAACTTTTCTTCAGTCCTTGACTTCCAAACCTTCATTGAAACTTCAATTGTTGATTGCCCTGCACCAACAGCTCCCCCTCAATCATCAATTGAGGTTTTCTCTATCTTTTTTATTTATGTTCATGTCTTTAAATCTCTCTAGCTTTGGTCCATCCAAGCTTTTGGTTAGCATATCAGCTATCTGATCTTTTGTTGAAGTATGTATGACTTCAATCTCTTTATCCATCACCTTCTCTCTTAGAAAGTGATACTGAATCTCAATATGTTTAGTCGTGGCATGAAACAGGGTTAGCAGCTAAATACAATGAACTCATGTTATCTCCATGAATAGTAGGTGTACTCTGTGTTGGTGTAAATTGCAAGCCTACACATTTGGCTCAAAGGATGCATTGAAGTCTACACATACATGAAGAAGCATAGGAACATATGCTAGTGGTTAATTACCACTTTACCTCATTGTAAAAGTCAAAGTGACTTGGAATCTTTTGTAATCACCTACCAAAATGAGTCGTGGAAAAGTAGCTCATTTGATTGAAGGAATATATCCTAATATGTAGGAGCTTGATCATAGGGAGCCAAAATTTGAATTTGAATTCAAATCTTCACTCATTACATATAAAAGTGAACATGAAAAGTTGCGGGTAGAGAGAGATCACTCCCGAGCTTCTCATTTCTGATTTTGAGTGTGTGCGAGGACTATACTATAGCCTACACCTCTCTGCACCATTAGGCAATGTTGTTCCTGCCAATGGGATTGTATACAAGTGTTCATTAATAGATACATTTACATCATTCATCTCTGAGTTCTCTGTTAGTCTACTCAAAAGTCTTTCAACTTTTCAAGCTCATATCTCGGTCAATTCTTCACCAAATTGAGTGATTCAAAGCTTGTCGGATTCATCTCAAAGTCATCTACATGCTATCAAAGCTTGAAGTGATTCTATTCAGCCATTTCAGAAAAATCTGCGTCAAGGTGAACTCTAGTCATTTTCTGCTACAGTCCTAAAAAGTCGGGGGTATAGCTAAACTTGCTAAATTGATTTCTCTTAGCATAGTTTATCTTTTTACATCATTCCACTTGCAAATGGTAGCTTACTAAGCTAATTAAATACCCCTAGAAGGAAGTTTATGAATTTCTACTGTGCTGGTCACATTGAGTAAAACATTCAGCAGGTGTCAAGACATAAATAGAAGGTTTTCTTGAGTTTGTGAACTACAAAGTTATCTGTTTTGGTTCAATCATTACACACATCACTTCCAAAGTACATAGGCCATTTTTTCATGTTATTGGAAAGCTAAGAAGGTCTACTTATCAAGTCTGAAGCAAAAGAGGGCTGGTACAAAGCAGGTGTAGCAGTACCTACTCAGTCTCTTGGAGCATCCATCCATCTTTCCCAACAGTGGTATCAGAGCAGTAGAGGTAAAAGGGGAGATGGTTTTCCTTCATTTATTGATAAATTAGACAAGAACAACTATCAAGCTTGGTCTCTAAGGATGAAGACCTACTTACAAGGAAGGAGTCTCTATGGATACATCTCAGGAGATGAGGAATTGCCCTCATTCAAAGCAAGAGGATTGCCAACCAAGGAAGAACAAGAAAAACTCAACACATGGTGTGCTAAGGATGCATTGGCAAGGTCCTATTTACTCAACTCTATCTCTTACTTTCTTTTGCCACATATCAGAAATTGTAAGACATCCCAAGAAACTTGGAAAACCTTGTCATCATATTTTTCCTCCAATACAAGGGCTAGGAAAATTAGTTGTGGATTGAATTCACAACACTAAGGAAGCAACCTAAGCAAGCTGTTTCAGAATTTGTGACCAAGATAAAAGATGTTGCAGATCAGTTAGCAAGCATAGGAGAAGAGATTTAAGAAGAACAAATTGTAAGGCAAGTGATCAATGGAATCAAGGTTGATGACAAATGGGAAAGCTTCACCACTGCAATGGATCTCTACATGGACATGCACACTCCAGATCTTACAACTCTCATGGGATAAATATTTACACATGAAGCAAAGCTCACCAAAAATGGAGATACATCCAAAGGTAATAACTCTTCTACCCTATACACTGATAAGAAGTCTAAGGATAAAGGCAAGAGCAAAAAAATGGAAGATGAAGGTTCTACCTCCCAAGCCAACTATGCAGGGAGAGGTAGATCCTCAAGAGGAAGGGGCAGAGGAGGTAAGCAACGTAGGGGGAGACCCTATAACTCATCACCATGCAACATTTGTGGTTTATCAAATCATACTACAGATGAGTGTTTCAGGAATTACAAAAATCAGAGAGGAAGAGGCTACCAAAGAGGTGGATACTCACAGTCAAGAGGAAGGTTCAACCATCACCAAGGCCACAACAACAATTACAACAACAATTACAATGGCAACTACCAAGGAGGATTCAAAACCAGAAAGGACTACAACAACTACACAGAGGAGCAGGATGACTCTCTTCTGATCATGAACATGACTTCAAAGTCAGGTACAAATGATGACCACTTATTCTACATTGACTCAGGGTGCTCAAATCATGTGGCTGGCAATGTGGCACTACTCTCTGATCTTGAGGAACCAAAAGGTAAACATCAAGTCCAAACAGGTGATGATACAAAGCATTCTGTAGTTAAAGTTGGAAATGTTAAGACATGATGGTAATCAGAATTTGTTGAGCAGGGTACTCTATGTACCAACCATTACCAAAAATTTGATGAGTGTTGGTCAGATTGTGGAGAAAGGTTTGTAGGTCAGATTCAATCAATATGGAGCATTTGTGGAAGACCCAAGACATGGGTTCAAGAGGATTGCTAAAGGAGAAAAATCAGGTAGACTTTTCACTTTTGAGTTGGAAGATACAAAGAATATTGCACTATACAGTTATAACGATCAAACACTTTTAGAGCTTGAGATTTGGCACAAAAGGTTAGGGCACATAGGAGAAAGAACCTTGAAACAAATGTGCAGGAACCAATGTGTGCTTGGGATACATAATGTATCCAAGCAACATATGATTTACAAGTGTGGTGCTTGTCAATTTGGTAAGTCTCATAGGTTACCCTTCTCCAAGAAAGGATATATGCATGAAGACTACCTAGAGCTTGTACACACAGATGTATGGGGACCAAGCAAAGACCCCTCAGTTTCAAGTTCAAGGTACTATGTGTCTTTCATTGATGATTATAGCAGATGGACTGTATTATACTTCATGAAGCACAAGGATGAGGTATTTAATTGCTTTAAAAAATATCTTGCATTGGTTGAAAACCAGACAGGAAGAAATTTGAAGAGGCTAAGGTCAGATGGAGGAGGTGAGTACTTCTCCAATGAGTTTGAAAATTTCTTGCAGGACAGAGGCATCAAAACAGAAATAACCACAAGGTATTCTCCTGAACAGAATGGAGTAGCTGAAAGAAGAAATAGGTTAATTGTTAAGACAGCTAGATCTATGCTTAATGAGAAGAAGTTACCTTACTATCTATGGGCAGAGAGTGTTTCTACTGCCACTTACCTCATAAACAGGTTACCATCTAAGTCACTTGATGGTATGACACCCTATGAAGCATGGCATGGTAAGAGACCATCATTAGATCACTGCAAAATATTTGGATGTGTAGCATATGTGCACATTCCTTCTCAGATAAGAGGTAAGCTAGACCCAAAGGCTGAAAAATGCATTTTTATTGGGTATGATTTAAATAAAAAAGGTTACAGGTTTTATAATCCTACCAATAAGGGATTTATGGTAAGCAGAGATGTGATCTTTGATGAAAATGATTCTTGGTATGAGAATGAATGCAGGAAGGTTAAACTACCCTATGATTTGAAAGAGGAATTTCCAAAACTTGCAAAGGAGGAACCTACTCAGAATGAAGACTCAAGTTGAGATGATAAAGACACTATCAACCTTGAAGAATTCAAGGCATGGAAGTCCAAGGGCAAAATGAAGATGAAGAAGCTTGAAGACATACCTGAATCTTCAACTCAATCAATCAGAAGATCTCAAAGAGAAAGCAAAAAACCTATCAGATATGGGTATGATACATCTCTTGTTACTAAACATTCAGTTTATCTTCCCAAAGATTTTTCAAATGAAGAACCAGGATCATATGAAGAAGCAATAACTAAATCAGAATGGAAAGAAGCTATGGATGAGGAGATTGGAGCACTCAAGGAGAGTGACACATGGGAGTTAGTACCTAAGAAGGACTCCATGAAGGTAATAGGATCAAGATGGATCTATAAGTTGAAAAGAAATTCTGATGGAACAATTAATAGGTACAAAACCAGATTGGTAGCCAAGGGTTTTGCACAAACCCAAGGCATTGACTATGAAGAGACATTTTCTCCTGTGGCCAAGATGCCAACAATCAGAGTGTTGGTAAGTGTGGCTGCATCAAAGAATTGGAACATGTACTAATCGGATGTCAAGAATGCTTTCTTGAATGGATGGATTTCAGAAGAAGTTTATATGTCACAACCTCCTGGCTATGAGGACCCTAAGAAGGTAACTTATGTTTGCAAATTAAAAAAGGCTTTATATGGATTGAAGCAAGCACCTAGGGCATGGCATTACAGGTTAACTACATACCTCCAAGACTAAGGTTTTGTCATGAGCAAGGCTGACACTTCTCTGTTCATTAAGAGAAGTAATTGAGAGGTAATATATCTCTGTGTTTATGTTGATGACATCATCATTACAGATAATGATGTCAATGGAATCAGGGATATCAAAATCTAGATGATGAAGGAGTTCAAGATCAATGATCTTCGTTTATTGAAGTATTTTCTAGGGCTTGAATTAGTTTACACTAATTCAGGGATATACATTACTCAGAAAAAGTATGTACAGGATATGTTGAAGAAGTTTCACTTGTAGGATGCTAAAGTAGCAAGCACTCCAATGGAGATAAACCTAAAGCTAAGTGCCCATGAACGCGATGAAGTCAAAGACATTACAGGTTATCAAAGTATGGTGGGTAGCTTGAACTATGCTACTCTTACAAGAATTGATATTGCATATGGAGTAAGTGTGCTAAGTCAATTTATGCACAAGCCAAGGATACCTCACTTAGAGGCTGCAAGGAGAATCTTGAAGTATCTCAAGGGTACACAGAACCATGGTTTGTATTTCCCTTACACTTCAGATATTGATATCAAAATTTATTCAGATGCAGATTGGGCAGGATGCAAGGATGATAGGAGGAGCACTTCTGGATATATCTCTAATGCAGGTGACAAACCAATTTCATGGTCTTCAAAGAAGCAACCTACTGTTGCTTTAACTTTCACAGAGGCAGAGTATAGAGGACTGGCTAATGCCACACAATAAGCAATTTGGATTAAGCTTTTGTATATAGAATTGGGTTTGTTTACTAGGTCACCAATTATCTTTGGAGATAATACAAGTTCTCTTCACCTTGCAGCTAATCCTATTTACCATGCTAGGACCAAACACATAGAGGTCCATTACCATTATGTGAGAGAGAAATTGATAAGAAGGACATTCAACTCACCTATGTATCAACCAACATGCAATGTGCAGATTTTTTGACTAAAGCTTTGGATGGAACAAAACTTTGTAGGTTCAAATCCATGATTGGATTGCAGGATATACTTGAAGATTGAAGATGAAGACTTAAGCCAAAATGTTTGGCTTGAGGGGGAGCTGTTGGTGTAAATTGCAAGCCTACACATTTGGTGATGGAGAGTGTTAATCTCCAAAAGAACAAGTTGACCTTGAGTTTAGATCACCTCTATATCAAGATCAACTTTAGACTCCACCTAATTTAGAGAACCTTCACCAAATTATCAGAAAATTGATTATTCTGAAAAATTCAACTTCTCAGAAAAGTCTGCTGCAGATTAATCACTCATTGACTAATCAATCCTATAAAGTTTTTGATAAAACTTTGCAGAACACTTCGCCTTGAGATTGTGCAACTTTTCCAAGTTAAATCTCTGCAAATGATTTAGTATACTCTGAGAAATCATACAGACAAGTTACCTATGTGTGAAACACCTTCTCTGTAGTAGCGGCTTTGACACCTGCAACTTCTTAGCTACAGTTCTCACAATATCGAACCCGTTTGATCAAGATCTTTTAGCCATAGATGGCTTACCTTCCAACTTAGATTTTAAGCCCTCACTTGTGTAAAACTTTACTCCACACACTAAGCAATGTTCATTTTCCTGAACATGAAATCTGCGCCAGTTTCATCGACTCTCAGAACATCATTACATATGAATGTTCCTAAACTAAATTCTCTCAACCTGATTACAATTAGCCTCTCAAATTCTAGCCATAGATAGATTAGCTATGGACTTAGATACGTGCAGAAGGATTTCTCAAAAGATTAAACACAGAAGGAGCAGACAGCAAAACATCGGGCGCAAGATTTTTTAATTTCTCAGAAAAATTACATCTAAGTAAAGTTGATGAATTCAACTCACTTCTCATGTGTCTAATGACACTCTCTACTACACATATCTCTCCTTCTTTTCTCTATTCATTCTATTCTACTTGCCCCGACATTTTTTCAAACATTTATAGGTAAATATATACAATTTTATGACTGATCAAAAGTATGAGTCACCTATAAGTAAACTAATGTACATATGTGTACATAGATTTGGGTTTCTGAATATGTCCTTCCTTTAACCTTCTGAATTTGTTCTTTTCTTGACTCCTGGACTTCATTTCTTCATAATCCTTCAATTGATGATTGATATGCACCAACAGCTCCCCCTCAATCATTAATTGAGGTTCTTCTCTATCTTCTTGATTCCTGCCATATCCTTGAATCTCTGTAGCTTTGGTCCATCTAGACTTTTAGTCATCATATCTGCAAGTTGATCTTTTGTAGGAGTGTGTATGACTTCAATCTCCTTATCAATGACCTTCTCTCTCAGAAAATGATACTGTATTTCAATATGCTTAGTTCTAGCATGAAACACAGGATTAGCTGCCAAGTATAAAGAACTCATATTGTCTCCACAAATAATAGGAGTACTTTGTATTACATCAAACACCTTCATAAGTGTCTTTAGCCATATTACCTCCTTTGCAGCTTCCACCATACCTTTATATTCTGCTTCTGTAGATGATAAAGCAACTGTATGTTGCTTCTTAGAACACCATGAAATCAATTTGTCTCCTACATAGCACAAATATCCATGTGTTGATCTCCTATCATCCACATTACCTGCCCAATCTGCATCACTATATATCTTCAATCTTGTATCAGAAGTAAATCCATAGTACAACCCTTCTCTGAGTGTACCCTTGATGTACCTAAGTACTCTTTGTCCTGCAATCCAATGTTCCTTTCTAGGACAATGCATGAATTGTGAAAGCACACCAACTGCATATGACAAATCAGGCCTTGTTAATGTAGCATAAATCAAGCTACCAACCAAACTTTGATAAAGCTTCATGTCTCTGAATTCTTCTCCTCCAAATCTAGACAATTTATGGTTCACTTCCAAAGGTGTAGGTGCAACCCTGCAATCTTCCATTTTAAATTTGGTTAGTAAATTTTTAAGATACCTTTCTTGGGTCACATATACTCCATGTTGAGTATAAGAAATCTCCATTCCCAAGAAGAATGATAAGTTCCCCAAATCACTAATTTTGAACTCTTTCTCCATCTGCTTCTTGATCATTTGTTTTCCTTTATCATCTGTTCCTGTAAGTATTATGTCATCAACATAAATACAAACATAAATGAATCCATCTTCACTTGCTTTGACTAGCAAGCTACTATCTGCCTTTGATGCTTGGAATCCAAGTTCATTCAAGAACTTTACAAGCCTATAATTCCATGCCCTTGGAGCCTGCTTTAACCCATACAAAGCTCTCTTGAGCTTACACACATAATTTGGATTCACTTGATCTTTGAATCCATCTGGTTGCTCCATGTAAACTTCATCTGAAATGTAACCATTCAAAAAAGCATTTTGAACATCTAATTGAGATAACTTCCAACCTTTGCAAGCAGCAATTGCTATGAGGGTTCTGATGGTTGTCATTTTTGCCACAGGACTATAGGTCTCATCATAGTCCACTCCATATGTCTGTGCATAACCTTTCACAACAAGTCTAGCTTTGTACCTAGACACACTTCCATCTACAAATCTTTTTGTTTTGTAAAACCACTTACATCCAATAATTTTCTGGCTATTAGGTTTAGGAACCAGATCCCAAGTCTGATTCTCTACCAATGCATCATACTCTTCTTGCATAGCTTCTTCCCAATTTCTCTTGCCTTTGGCTTCATCATATGTAGATGGATCTTCATCTGCTTTTACCAAATAAGCATAATCTTTAGTAGTCAAGAATGAGGTGTCATAGCTATACCTTGTAGGTTGCCATTTGTGCCTAGATGACCTCCTAACTTCTGCACTTCTTGAAGTCTTTGGTTCATCATATTCTGGATCAAACCTTGGCCTCTCTTCAACTTCAACCTGTTCTTCATTACTCTCATTTTCATCAATTAATTGAATCTTTGCTTTACCTTTCCTTTGATCCACTACTTCTTCAACATCTGCATGTACATTATATTTACCTGTATACCAAGTACCTTGCTCATCAAATGTAACATCCTTGGATACAGTAAATTGCTTTGTGGATGGACTCCACAACCTGTATCCCATTTGTTTATCATCATAACCAATAAATACATACTTTTCTGCCTTAGGCTCCAACTTATGCCTCAATTGAGATGGCACATATGCATATGCCAAACATCCAAATATTCTGCAATGATCCAAAGTAGGTTTCTTACCCCACCAAGCTTCATATGGTGTCATACCTTGCAAAGCTTTACAAGGCAACCTGTTGACCAAATAAGTGGCTGTATTCACAGCCTCTGCCCACAAATAATTTGGGCAATTCTTCTCTTTCATCATGGACCTTGCAAACTCAACAAGAGTCCTATTTCTTCTTTCTGCTACCCCATTTTGTTGAGGAGAGTACCTGCAAGTAACTTCTCTCTTTATACCTGCATTCCACAAGTAATCATTGAATTCATTTGAAAAATACTCTCCCCCTCCATCTGACCTTAGTCTCTTTAATTTTTGACCTGTAATCCTTTCTGCATATGCATGATAGTGTTTAAATGTATTAAACACTTCTGACTTTTCTTTAATCACATAAATTGTGATCCATCTGGTAGCATCATCAACATATATGACATAATATCTTGAACCATTTATACTAAAGTCCTTTGAAGGACCCCATACATCTGTATGTACCAATTCAAGTCTTTCTGAATACATAAACCCATGCTTGGAATAGGATTGCTTATGAGCCTTACCTAATTGACATGCCTCACATCTGTATGTCATGTGTTGACCTGCAATGTTAGGCAACCCAAACACTGAACCATTGTTAATCATTTCTTTAATACCTCTTTCATTGAAGTGTCCAAGTCTTTTGTGCCAAAGATCCAATTCAGATACCTTCTGCTCTCCATATGTGAACATAGCATGTCCAACATTTCCTTGTACCTTCAATGTGAAGAGCCTCCCTTCTTTCTTTCCTGTAACAACCTGTTTATACCCTTGACTAGGGTCTTCAACATAAACTCCATCATTGGTAAACCTTACCTCATATCCTTTTTCCACAATTTGACCTACACTGATCAAATTCTTTGGAATTGTGGGAACATAAAGAACCTTACTCAGAAGAGTGCTCCCATCCTTAGCTTTGACTGAACCAATTGACTTTACCTGATGCTTTGTATTATCACCTGTCTGAACTGTATGATTAATTGCATTATGATCTAGGTCAGTCATCAAAGCAATATTACCACTTAAATGATTACTACATCCTGAATCAATATAGAACACTCTCATGTCCTCATGTGAGGTTTCACATGTTGCATTCATAATGAGAGTCGAGTCCTCCTTCTGATCTGATGCATAGTTGTAATAGGTGTTATTGTAGGATTGATTTTGAAAGTTTCTTCCTCCACCTCTTCCAAAAGAATTCCTACCACCTCTACCTCTGAAATTTCCTCTCTGAAATCTACCACCTCTTGCTCTTTGATTAAAATTCTGATAATTACCATTGTTCTGATTATTATGCCAACAATCATGAGATAGGTGATTGGTCTTACCACATATCCAACAAGCTCTTGCATTATCTTTGTTGTTTCTGCCTCTTCCTCTACTTCTACCATTTCCTTTTCCTCTTATGAAATTTGCTTGGTTTGAAGTTCCTTCTTCTTCACCTGATTGTTGCTTTCCTTTGTTGGCTTTCTTCTTGTCTTTAGAGTACATTGCATGACCGACACTCTTATCAACATCTCCTTTGATATCATTCTCAAAAGTTAGCATATGTCCTAACAATTGATTCAAATCAGGAGTGAAGTAATCTAATGAAAGTTCTGTAGACAAAATAAAAGGCTTCCACTTCTCATCTCCTCTTAGCCCTGCGAGAATTTGTCTTACCAATTTATCTTCTTCAATATCTTCATCCATTGCACCTAGAGAATCTGCAATGTCCTTCATCTTTGTCACATAATCAGAGATTGATTGTGAGGCCTTTTTCTTGAAAGTAGTAAATTCTGCCCATAGTGAAGCCTTCCTTGATTTGGTTGTGTTTTGGAAATGCTCCTCCAAAGCATTCCAAATGTCACATGCACTTTCAAGTCCTCTAATGTGAGGAAGCAAATAGTCATTGACTGCCATGTAGATTATGCTCCTTGCTTGAGCATCCTTCTTCATCCAATTCTTTAGATCTGACAATTCTTCCCTAGTTGGAACACTAAGATCTCTGAACTTAGGCTTCTCTTCTTCACCTGTAATGTAGGCTATCAAATCTTTGCTCATTAGATGAGCTTCCATCCTCATAGACCAAGTTGGATAGTTCTCTCTATCCAACTTTTCAATTTGGAGACTATCTCCCATTCTTGCTTCACCTGTAGTCTCAAAACTTTAGACTTTACAAGGAATAAATGTACCTTAACTTCGAGTATTGCTTCTTCTGATCCTTTTGATAATCTTTGCGTGTCTCTTTTCAATCTTTCTTCAGCACTTTATCCTTCTAAACCTTCAAGATGTAAAGATTTGTATTTTTGCAGTAGTCGGAGTCTTCTTCACTTCAATTTTTTGACACAACCTGCTCTGATACCACTGATGGAGAGTGTTAATCTCCAAAAGAACAAGTTGACCTTGAGTTTAGATCACCTCTATATCAAGATCAACTTTAGACTCCACCTAATTTAGAGAACCTTCACCAAATTATCAGAAAATTGATTATTCTGAAAAATTCAACTTCTCAGAAAAGTCTGCTGCAGATTAATCACTCATTGACTAATCAATCCTGTAAAGTTTTTGATAAAACTTTGCACAACACTTCGCCTTGAGATTGCGCAACTTTTCCAAGTTAAATCTCTGCAAATGATTTAGTATACTCTGAGAAATCATACAGACAAGTTACCTATGTGTGAAACACCTTCTCTGTAGTAGCGACTTTGACACCTGCAACTTCTTAGCTACAGTTCTCACAATGTCGAACCCGTTTGATCAAGATCTTTTAGCCATAGATGGCTTACCTTCCAACTTAGATTTTAAGCCCTCACTTGTGTAAAACTTTACACCACACACTGAGCAATGTTCATTTTCCTGAACATGAAATCTGCGCCAGTTTCATCGACTCTCAGAACATCATTACATATGAATGTTCCTAAACTAAATTCTCTCAACCTAATTATAATTAGCCTCTCAAATTCTAGCCATAGATAGATTAGCTATGGACTTAGATACGTGTAGAAGGATTTCTCAAAAGATTAAACACAGAAGGAGCAGACAGCAAAACATCGGGCGCAAGATTTTTTAATTTCTCAAAAAAATTACATCTAAGTAAAGTTGATGAATTCAACTCACTTCTCATGTGTCTAATGACACTCTCTACTACACATATCTCTCCTTCTTTTCTCTATTCATTCTATTCTACTTGCCTCGACATTTTTTCAAACATTTATAGGCAAATATATACAATTTTATGACTGATCAAAAGTATGAGTCACCTATAAGTAAACTAATGTACATATGTGTACATAGATTTGGGTTTCTGAATATGTCCTTCCTTTAACCTTCTGAATTTGTTCTTTTCTTGACTCCTTGACTTCATTTCTTCATAATCCTTCAATTGATGATTGATATGCACCAACATTTGGCTCAAAGGATGCATTGAAGTCTACACATACATGAAGAAGCATAGGAACATATGCTAGTGGTTAATTACCACTTTACCTCATTGTAAAAGTCAAAGTGACTTGGAATCCTTTGTAATCACCTACCAAAATGAGTTGTGGAAAAGTAGCTCATTTGATTGAACGAATATATCCTAATATGTAGGAGCTTGATCATAGGGAGCCAAAATTTGAATTTGAATTCGAATCTTCACCCATTACATATAAAAGTGAACATGAAAAGTCGCGGGTAGAGAGAGATCACTCTCAAGCTTCTCATTTCTGATTTTGAGTGTGTGTGAGGACTATACTATAGCCTACACCTCTCTGCACCATTAGGCAATGTTGTTCATGCCAATGGGATTGTATACAAGTGTTCATTAATAGATACATTTACATCATTCATCTCTGAGTTCTCTGTTAGTCTACTCAAAAGTCTTTCAACTTGTCAAGGGCATATCTCGGTCAATGCTTCACCAAATTCAGTGATTCAAAGCTTGTTGGATTCAGCTCAAAGTCATCTACATGCTATCAAAGTTTGAAGTGATTCTATTCAGCCATTCAGAGAAATCTGTGTCGAGGTGAACTCTGGTCATTTTCTGCTACAGTCCTAAAAAGTCGGGGGTATAGCTAAACTTGCTAAATTGATTTCTCTTAGCATAGTTTATCTTTTTACATCATTCCACTTGAAAATGGTAGCTTACTAAGCTAATTAAATACCCCTAGAAGGAATTTTATCAATTTCGGTGGGACATGAAGTTCATGGCTATCTGACACCCCCTCATAGAAATCAAAAAGTCTGTCCTCTTATGGCAAATTCTTCATCACGGAATCTGAACCAACCTTAAGGCTAGCAAAATTTGTGGGATCCCTCCCTGGTGCAAACGCTGCCACCGGTCTATCAAAGATGTTTCACACATCTTTTTTACCTGCCCCAACTCCAACAGACTCTGGCAGGTGGTTGGAAAGAGAATTAGACTTCAAAAACGTCTCAGTTGGCAGCAAGCCCTGTTGGGAGAAGCGATCGGCTGCTCCGCGACTCTCTGGAACGCCATCAGAGGGGAGGTTCTATGGAAAATCTGGCGGGAAAGATGTGCTTTCAACTTCGGTGACTCCCCCAAGGAATGGTCAATTGAGAAATCGTTGTTCCTCCTTGGCAAAAGGATTGTCAACTGTAAAAAATCCCCCCCCTTTAGGCATCATCAAGTACTCCTTTTGATCGATAACAAGCTTAAACCCAAGTGGGCCCCACATGAGAGAGATGAGAGGGTAATTAACCTTCTTTGTAATGTCATCTAAGCTCTCTAAAAGCTTCCCCTGCTTTGTGGGATTTGGGGGGTCCCGTGGGCACTAGTCCCCTTCTCTTGTACTTTTCTTTATTTAATTCAAGTCCGAGAGAGTAGGCTATTGCCGAACTTCCTTTACATTAAAAAAAAAATTTCTACTGTGCTAGTCACACTGAGTAAAACATTCAGCAGGTGTCAAGACATAAATAGAAGGTTTTCTTGAGTTTGTGAACTACAAAGTTATCTGTTTTGGTTCAATCATTACACACATCACTTCCAAAGTACATAGGCCATTTTTTGGTGTTATTGGAAAGCTAAGAAGGTCTACTTATCAAGTCTGAAGCAAAAGAGGGCTGGTACAAAGCAGGTGTAGCAGTACCTTCTCAGTCTCTTGGAGCATCCATCCATCTTTCCCAACACTCTGAATGATGTCAAAACTCTTCATCAAAGTCTTAAGCCATATTACTTCCTTTGCAGCTTCAACCATACCTTTGTACTCTGCTTCTATAGATGACAAAGCAACTGTGTGTTGCTTCTTTGAACACCAAGAAATTAACTTATCTCCCACATGACACAAGTATCCATAAGTTGATCTCCTATCATCAAGATTACCTGCCCAATCTGCATCACTATATATCTTGATGTTTGTATCTGATGTAAAACCATAATACAAACTCTCTTTGAGTGTACCCTTAATGTACCTCAACACTTTTTGTCCTGCAATCCAATGTTCTTTCCTAGGACAATGCATGAATTGAGAAAAAACTGCAACTGCATATGATAAATCAGGTCTTGTTAATGTAGCATAAATCAGGCTACCCACCAAACTCTGATATAGCTTCATGTCCTTGAACTCTTCACCTCCATATCTGCTCAATTTATGATTCACCTCCATTGGAGTAGGTGCTACCCTGGCTACCTGATGATTCAGATATATGTGAAGGTTGTCTTGAAGGTAAGATGCATCAACTACCTTTCAAGAAACATAGTCATATTACAGCTACCAGGAAATTGCAGATTATACATTCAGATGTGAATGGTCCTATGAGAGCAGACTCTATTCAGGGTTGCAGGTATTTTGTTCTATTCGTTGATGATTTTACAAGATATTCATGGATCTATGGTCTTAAGTCAAAGTCTAAAGTCTTTCCTATGTTCAAGAAATTTGTAGCTATGGTTGAAAATGAAAGTCAAGAAACTATCGAGATTCTTAGAAGTGATAGAGGTGGAGAATACTTGTCAAATGAGTTCTAGACATTTCTTGATGAGAAATGTATTACTCGACACCTTACTATTGCTTATACTCCTCAAAGAAATGGTGTTGCAGAAAGAAAGAATAGAGTACTTGTTGAAATGATGCGGAGCATGATGGCGTCCAAGAGGCTTTCACCAAAATTCTGGTTTGATGCAGTACATACAGCTAATCACATTTTGAATAGTTCATCTACAAAATCTTTAAAGGTAATCACACCGTATGAAGCTTATTATGGTAGAAAACCTAATGTGAGTTACTTCAAAGTGTTTGGATCACTTTCTTATGTACATATTGAGAAAAAGGATCGAGGCAAACTAGATGTAAAGGCAAAGAAAGCTGTTTTTATTGGATATCCTATTGAGAGTAAAGGATACAGGTTTTATGTTCCAGAGACAGGTGAAGCTATTCTTTCACGTAATGCTTATATTGCTGAAGATAAGGTTTATTATAAAGAAGCAGAAATTTCGGAGTTCATCAGTGAAAATGACTATGGAATTTTTAGAAAGATTCTGGATATACATGTTCAACCATATCAGGAGGGAGTTAAAATTCCTAGTATTCAAGAAAAAGTTGAAGAAAGAGGAATTTCACAACGTGCTACAGAGTCAGTTCCACAAGGAACTTTGATTCCAGAAATGGAAGAAGTTAAAGTTTCAGAAAGTCCTAGTACCTCGACAGGACAAGTTCCAGAACCTATGGAGGCAGAAAGTTCAAAAAGAGTTTCACCACTATTCAAGATACACCTACGTGGTTATATCAGACTTGGAAAGATAGTGGTATAAAGAGTTTTACTGGAAGAACAAGGACTCAGACTAGACAACAACAACACGATCATGTAAGAACAAGAAGTCAAACTAGACTGCAAAAAGATCATGTAAGTTTTTCTAAAGACTTTGAGATTCATGATATTTTGGCACTTACGACTGTTGAAGATGAACCTGCGTGTGTTAAAGATGCACTTAACATTCCTATTTGGAGAAAAGCTATGCAAGAAGAGATTGATTCTATTCATAAGAATCAAACTTGGCAGCTATGTGAGTTACCAGAAGGAAAGAAAGCTATAGGTGTAAAATGGATCTTCAAAATCAAAAGGAAAGTAGATGGTACTATTGATAGATACAAAGCCAGGTTGGTTGTCAAAGGATATGCACAACAAAAAGGTATTGATTATGATGAGACATTTGCTCCTACATCTAGGATGACTGTTATTAGGTCAGTACTTGCTCTAGCAGCACATTTTGGTTGGCATATATCAACTTGACATCAAGACTGCTTTTCTTAATGGTGATTTACACGAGGATGTGTATATTTAGCAACTAGAAGGTTTTGAAGAGACAGGTAAAGAACACTTAGTGTGTAAGCTTATAAAAGCTTTATATGGTTTAAAACAAGCACCTAGAGCATGGTATGAAAAGATACATACATATCTTTTATCCATTGGTTTCCATAACTCGGATGCAGCTCCAACTCTTTATGTCAAAGCTGAAACAGGTATGATGATTATAGCAATGATGTATGTGGATGATATTATAGTCACAGGTCCTAGAGATGAAGATTTGCAGATGTTCAAAGAAGAATTGAAGCAAACATTTGATGTAAATGATTTAGGCATTTTACATTATTATCTTGGGATTCAATTTCTGTTTCGAGATGAGTGTATCTATATGACACAACACAAGTACATTGAGAAACTTTTGGAAGGGTTTTAGATGGGTGATTCTAAACCTATGCAAACACCTATGGATCATAACATATCTTTACAAAATGGTAGTAGATGCAGAGCCATTTGATGCTACTCTATATAGTCAAGTAGTGGGTTGCTTGATATATCTTTGTAATACACGTCCTGATATATAGTTTGCAGTTTCTCAAGTATCAAGGTTCATGCACAATCCAACAGTGTTACATTGGAAAGCAGTAAAGCGGATCTTTCGTTATTTGAAGGGAACTTCAAATTATGCTATGGTATTTTCGAAATCTACACATTTGTTACTAAAAGGATTTTTCAGATTCTGATTGGGCAGGTGATAGAGACACAAGAAGAAGTACTAGTGGATTGTGTTTTTATCTTGGAGATTGTCTTATCTCATGGCTTTCGAAGAGACAACCCACTATTGCCACTTCATCATGTGAAGTTGAATATTGTGCAGCATTTACAGCTACTCTAGAGTCAGTTTGGTTGCAAAAGATTTTCAGTTATCTTGATGTCAGAGTACATCAACCCATTCAGATATTTTCAGATAGCCAGAGTGCTATAGCTATAGCTAAGAATACAGTGCATCATGCAAGGACAAAGCATATAGAGGTACACTACCACTATATTCGAGAGCAGATAGCTAAGAAGCACATTGAGCTAGTTTATGTTCCTTCTAGTGAGAATGTTGCAGATATTTTTACCAAAGCATTGACTAGAGACAGTCATCAGAAGATTTTGAGGTTACAGAAGCTTGTACCAATATGACATTGAAGGAGGGATTGTTGGAAGTCAATGTTTATATTGGCTTAACAATTAGCTTCACTAAGAAGCATCAACTTCAAATCTTAGTTCTCCAACAATTTTATAGCAGTTTTATAAACTACTCCAAGGAATCAACGAGAGCAGCGCATATATATTTTCTTCTATATACTCCTTAAAGGAAAAGCACAGCGGGTGCTGTGGTCTAGCCCAAGGCCTAACCATCCTCAATCAACCACGGTTCAAATCCCGTTCATGACAGCGTATAAGTTTTTAGTTGTTTGCTTTATTAAAAAGCACACAGACGGCTACACTATTCCGATAGAGTTTGTTTTTTTTCGTTAGCGATCAATCACAATCGTTGTGCTTTCTTTTAGCTTTTCATGGATACTCAAATACTATATAATAAGGACCTTGGCTCATTGTGTAACTCACTCACTCAATGATCTAGAGGTTGGAGATCTTCTTGAAGATAGAGTGTTCTCACACTCTTGAAGGAGGTGAAGTTTTGGTGAAGGAATGGCTACTCTCATCGTAGCAAGTAGTCTTCTACGAGGTGGTGGTAATTATCTTTTGTGAGTTAACCTTGTGGTTGATTTACAATTTCGTTACACTATTTTGTTAGCTTTTTTGCTTCGTTCTCTTCACACACACTTAGATTATTTTGACATAATCTAAGTGTTGTATCATCATCTTCTTATTCTTCCATTAGTGAGTGCACCACTTTATATGGTTGTGTAGTACTCCCATGTTGTAATTTGGACATCTATTATTTTTAGTGAAGTAAGCATCCAGCTTACGTTCCTTATCCTTGTCTCAAGATCTCTTTCTTTCTCTATCTCACTTATCATCTTGTCAATTAAGTTGTGTATGCTCAAAAGGTTTTAGTATTGGAACGATCGTGGGGCCCCAAAATCCAACATTGCGCACCTTCTCCAAGTTGAATCACTCCAAAAGATTGAGTAGATCTTGAGAAATGATCTCAACAAGTTACCTTTGTCTAAAACTGCTCTTCTGAAAAGTCGATTCAGACACCTGAAACTTCTAACACTTGGTTCTCTCAATCAAGAACCCGTTTATGCAAATTCTTTTAGCCATAGATGGCTTACCTTCTAACTTAAATTTTGACTACTTATTCATGCAAAACTTTAACATGTGCACTGAGAAATGATCAAATCCATTGCACCTGTTTCAGGAAACAGTGAACACTTCTTCACATATGAATGTTCCTACTCATAATTCTCACAGGCTCTTTACAATTAGGCTCTCAAACTTAAACCATAGACTCATTAACTATGGACTTATACATCTACAAAAGGATTCTTGAAATGATGAAGCACAGAAGGAGAATACACAGAAACATTGGGTGCAATTTTCTTTCATTCCTGAAGGAATTTTACAACTTAGTGATGAGAGAGACTCAACTCACTTCTAGGATGTCTAATGACTCATACGACTACTAATTTCTCTATTCACATGCTCTCCCATATTTGCCCCCACTTTTTACTTATATATATAGTCAAATATCTACAATATCATGACTATACAAAAGTATAAGTGAACTACGTCTGAATTAATGTACATATGTGTAGGAATCTTCATCTTCTGAATATGCACTTCCTCCATGCTTCATAACTTGAACTTTTCTTCAGTCCTTGACTTCCAAACCTTCATTAAAACTTCAATTGTTGATTGCCCTGCACCAACATCTATCTATCTATCTATCTATCAGTATATATATCTATC
>MU260352.1:165000-205000 GCA_020310875.1 Ceratopteris richardii
GAAAGCATCTGGATTGGATGTCTATCTCTATGGAACAATTGCAAAATGGGAATCAAAGAGCACAAGTGTTGCAAGAAGGGATACTCTAGCTAGAATGACCTCACTGTCAATGGTGGGGTCATTCAGGACTCTACTGTAATGGATATCACTAACTTATCTCCTTCTTGTCTTCAAGTATTGCTGCTGCACAAAAAGGTGTTGCAGGAGAGGCTTCTTCAATGCACTTCCCACCGGCCTGTTCACCTTGCTGATGTTGCCAGATACATGTTGCAAAAATTCAAGAGTTGTAGAGGGTTCAAAGACATTGCAATGAGGTGTCTTCTTGCTATCAAGAAAGCCCCTCCTGAGGATTTTCAACTATCTAAACATCTATATACCACCTCCCCCAACCAATGGAGAGATTTATTACTTAAGTTGTACTCTAGTTCCAGATTTGACATGATTTTCTTATGTACATGAGCTTGTGTATCAGGAACCTTTGTATCTCTCTGACTTGTATCCTGTCCAGATGTATGTCCCCTGCTCCAGCAGTATTTGCTGAGTATTTATTGTAATCTGGGACCCTTGTGTGGGATCCCGTCCTCTGTACACTTACACATACCATCATTAATCTAATCTTCTTGTTGTTAAAAAAAAGGGTGGAGTGCGTATTTATATTTGGTGAGGGTTTGCCCCTAGCACAGTTTGTAACTCTTCTATATTAATATTCATTCTTTTTGTTCTCTCAAAAAAAAAAGAGTGTGGCTCAGTTCAGTTGGATTAGCTCTTTGCCTCTTGAGACGGGGGTAGGGGTTCAATCCCTGGCTATGGCAAGACACTATGTAGCTTGACTAACCCTTGCTTTGTGGGATACGGGGGGTCCCATGGGTACTATGCATGTTCACTTCTACAGTTGCAATTTCAAAATTAAAGTCCGGGGGAGTAGGCTTAGGCTGAACCTCCATTTCAAAAGAAAAAAAAAAAGCATGGCAGCTTACCCCCCTCAGAACAAAACATGCACCCCAGAAACATATGAATTGATGTGCGGGTGTGTTGGTACAAACAATCTTCAAATTCATCCCACCGAATAGTTCACATATGACTGTACTCTTAGATTTCTACATATAAAACTCCATATGACCTATAGTATATGAAGAAAGAATAAAAAGGTAGTTTTTTCACGTAATATGCAAGTTGCAAAATTCCTCCTTAAATCAAGGACATGATGCCTACCTTTTATTCCTACGAACAAATCGAAGCGCGGTGAGAAATTATCTATCTATCTATCTATATATATATATATATATAATATATATCTATCTATCTATCTATATCTATTTATCTATCTATCTACCTACCTATCTATCTATCTATCTATCTATCTATCTATCTATCTATCTATCTACCTATCTATCTATCTACCTATCTATCTATCTATCTATCTATTTATCTATCTATCTATCTATCTATCTATCTATCTATCTATCTATCTATCTATCTATCTATCTATTTATCTATCCATCTGTCTATCTATCTATGTATTATTCATTGAGGTATTTTTTGTTGTGATACTATTCTTAGTCTTAGCAAATCATGTGTTATTTCTTTTCTATGTACTTATAGATTGTCCATCTCTTTGTTCTTTCTATCAAGTTATACTCGTACATAGTCATGTCGCATGGTATATGTCCCTAATGAACGACTCCCCTTTAGTAGAAGAAGTATCGGAATCCTAGCCTTGACTTCTTTTATTTTTGGTTAGGTATCACTAAAGAAAGTACTTAACTACTACAAATGCGTGCATTTGCAAGCGTTTTGCATGCACCATGGGGAGAGGAGATGTTTTCTATATTTGGTGGATCACACACTTCCTTGGGCACAAAAAGGTCTCTTTCTAATAAGATTTTCTAGGTCAAGAAGGAGAAGGCAATAAATCAGAGAGTTGCCTCTTGATTGAGATTGAGAGTGAGTGTGAGAGTGTGATTGAGAGTGCAAGTGTGAATGTGATTGTGATAGCTTGGGGGGGGGGGTCAAGACTTCATCAAGAAGGTATTTTGCAAAGCTATTGTATAGATTGATCGAAATCTATTATAATAGAACTTCTCTTTCTATGAGTCATATCTTGTCTTCTCTTCCAAGCCACATTTTTTCTTCACTTGTGCAAGTTATGTTTTTCTCTCTTCCTCTTTTCTTCAATGATCCAAAACTTGTGATTGAGTATAGCTTGTGATTGAGGATGCATTACACCAAGTAACGTTTATCTTAATAAGCCACTTTAATATTTTAAAAACGTTTGGATCATACATTTTGTAAGATTTTGTTAAAGGGGTTATAAGTGGAGCAACCAACTTCAAAAGCAAGTTTTGAAATAATTCCAAAAAGAAGAATAAAGGAATAAAATTGTTTCAAAGTACATTACCATATTAAAATTGACTAATGGAACAAAACACTCGATCAAAGGATCCACTCACTCAATTTCTCCAATTAAGAATCAACACCATGCATTTGGTAAAGGTACACAACATGCATGAATTCCTAGTTACTAAAGAATAAGGGTATAAGTTTTTTGTTTAGGGATCCATACTCCATGTCATAGACCATTTTCCTTCCTTTTAATTGAGTTGAGCAATAAGGGTCCTGAATTCAAATTACAAGAGGAAAATCATGGGAGAAATGACAACTATGCTCCCTGGATTGGTCCATGAGGCCTAGAGGAATCTTATTATAAAGCTCATAGATTTAATAATATTTCCAAGAACAAAAATCTTCTTCAAGTGCCCTTATAAAGTAGGTTAACAAAGCTTAAAGGCAAGATAACATTATGATATTATGGAGTAATAGACAAGGAATCAACTTAGCCTAGTAGTTAATTCTAATGGATGGGAAGTAAGATGTCTTGGGTTCAATTCACATGGGTGCATAGGGGAGGATATTTTGCTATAGATGCTCTAGATTCATCCAATTTAAATCAATGTTTTTATTGAGACACATGATAGAATTAGCATGAGGGATTTATGTACATAATTTATGTACACCATAGTAGGTTGGGAATTTTTTCTAGTTATTGTTCAATTGTGGTTACACGTGCATTGTTTTTGACATTAAACATGCACATTGATAATCTAAGTAACTCCAAATATCACCCTAACTTAGCAGAGCTATATAATAACTAGTTGAGGGGAGAGTACATCATCATTTTTTAGTAATGGGAGACTGTTTTGAAATTCATCTCCCATAATAGTGAGTTTGTTCAAGTCTTAAAGAAGAGGAGCATCTCAAATACTAGCTGCAATTTTATTATTTGTTTTTACTTCATCTTTTCTAGCTATATTTGGTATTTCCTAAAAAGAGGGGTCTTAGTTTTTTGCATGTGCATGTGCATGCACACAAATGCACATGCATATGCATGCACATGCACATGCACATGCACATGCATGCTCATACACACACACACACGCATATACACACCTATACACACACATATGCACACACATACACACACAAAGAAATACACAGACAAACACATACACACACATACACATACATCTCACACATACACATGCACACACGTACACATGCATGTGTATGTGTGTATATAAGTATGTGTGTGTATGTGTATGTGCATGCATGTGTATGTGCATGCATGTGCATGTGCATGTGCATGTGCATGTGCATGCATGTCCATGTACATGTGTGTGTGCATGCATGTGTTTGTGTACATGTATAAGTATGCATGTATGTGTATGTATGTGTGTATGTACATGTGTATGTGTATGTGTATAAGTATGTGTATGTGTGTACGTGTATGTGAATGTGCATGCATGTGCATGCATGTGCATGCATGTGCATGCATGTGCATGCATGTGCATGTAGATATTTTTTGCATATGCATTTGCATGTATATGTGTATATGTGTATATGTGCATGTTTATGTGTATGTGTATGTTTATAAGCATGTATGTGTATGTGCGTGTATGTGTTTATCTATGTATGTGTATGTATGTGTGTGTATGTGTATGTTTATGCATATGTGCATGCATGTGTATGTGCATGCATGTGTATGTGCATGCATGTGTATGTGCATGCATCTGCATATAGATGTGTTTGTGCATGTGCACGCATATGTATATGTGTATATATGTGTATGCACATGTGCATGTGTATGTATATATGTATGTGTGAGTATGTTGAATTATGATAACAAAACAATTTAAATGATATAGAAACAATGAAAATTGTACTTACAATAATTAGCCATATATTATGATTGGTAAACTTCTTCAATAACCTACAATAAAGACAGAGAAAGAAAAAAAGATAGAGAGAGATAGAGAAAACAAGAGAGAGAGAGAAAGAAAGAGAGAGAAAGCAAGAGAGAGAGAGAGATCGTAAGCATAGCATAGATATGAATGTTGGTTAGCTCTTTAACCTGATGCACATAGAATGATGATCGAATGGTGATGCACTTTCTTTTGTTATGGGCAAAGGCTACTGTCACACAAGCAATGCTCTATAGTCATATAAGGGATGATAATTCACACTGATTAATGCCTTCATCTAAGTGATGCCTCAAGCATCCCTTATGCAATGCTTTTGTATAATTGCATATGAAACACTTGCATACTTTCGCATATGCAATGGTGTTGCATATGTGATGCTTTGTAAACTTGATGAACCCTCATAATGAACCTTGGTAGTGGCCCCATGTGATTGACAGTATGCGCATGATGATATGTATGATGGAACATGCAATTACGAAGCTAGGAAATTATGTGGCATCACCCATCACTATAGAGGGTCACTTCTTGTAGCTTTAAGATTTGGGTATCAACAGATAAGGATAAAGGTTGAACTCATACCTAGGACTTCCTTTAGTAATAGGTATGAGCAATATGAGTTTTGGGTGATGCCATTTGGTCTCACCAATGCTCTAGCCATGTTCATGACACTCATGAACAGTGTATTACAATATATTGAGGAAAGCTCATGGCAAACTTTCTTAATGATATTTTTATCTATGGTAAGTAAGAAGAAGAACACTTTGAACAATTATAAATATCCTTATGAGTGTTAAGGGAAAATCGCTCTTTTCAAAGGAATAAAAAAGTGAAATTTCCAAATTAGAGGTTAGATATCTTGGACATATCACCTCCAAACATGGAATCTACATGGATCCTAAAAACATGCAGGGTATGATGATATGGCCACATGCTAAAAAATCTAGATGACCTCCACATCTCCCTAGTTTGTTTTTGAATTCTACCAAAGATTCATAGAGAACTATGCCAAGATTGTTATTCCATCCTTTAAAAGGAAAGGAAAATCCTTTCCTTTCATTGAATAAAAGCAAACTAAAAGAAGTAATTGCTAGAGCTCCACTATTGCAAATACTAGATCCCAATTCAACATTTGTGTTTGAAATAAATGTGAGTGATTTTTCTCATTAGGGGAAAAAGTGTTCCTTGCATGGGCCTTGTAAATATCCTTAATTTTAGGGATTAAAATGAAGATTCTATGAGATGAAGGGGGTACTCTATTAAAAATATATAAGGAAAAGAAGCCTCAACTAGATGCTCAATCCAATTAGATTTGAGTTATTGAACTTTATCCATTCAATGGCTAGGATTACAACAAATAGGAAGACCACATTGAATGGGTGCTAGTTCCTCAAGTAGCAGAGTGTAGAGAGATAGAAAGAGAGAGAGAGAGAGAGAGATAGGTAGCATAGTAGAAAGAGATGGGGAATTCGTATTCAATCTAGGCCTTTCATCTTCCTAGATCTAAGGGACTACAAAGAAAGGTGTTGATACATAAAGTACATTGATTTATATCCATCGAATGCCTCCCATTATCTAATGGTGGCATGGAATTCATGCTGATCTCTTTCCTTCTAACGTGGACCATCCAATGGAGCCTGGATCAAACACTTCACTATTACTTGTGACATTCCATAAAGATCTTAACCATTAGCCCTTCAATCTTGGACTCATCCAAAATTGCAAAAGAAAATGCACCATCTAATATGTACATTCACCTTGGACCCTTGGATTAGCAGACAAAAACTTATGGTTCAGGTTTTTTGCATGTTCTATTATCTCATTTATAAGGGATACCCACGATTTACAGATGATTCAATGGTCTAGCTTTCAAGAGTCCTTGGATTTTGCAAGTTAACATCATCCCTTGAATTTTTTTGGACCATTCAATCATCATGATTCAAAATTTTGGAGTCGACAACGACTCTTCCCATAAAACCCATGAACTCATGGTGGTTTTAAACACTTTGACTATAAGAGACCAAGGGAAGCCTACCCCTAGTCTAGTGGTTTAAGAATCTAAACTCTGGCCACCACCCTCTTCTCATTGGCCCATCCCTAATCTATCAAAGATGATGATATTCTGCAGATTCCTATTCGTGCTACTGTTTTTGTTGCACCTACTATCGAGAAAATTTGTTGGGATGGCAGAGATGCTCAAGCACATGCATTGATAGCTTTGTCTGTCAAACAAGCTATTATTCCTCACATTTTCTCTTACAAGATAGCTAAGGATGCTTGGGATACACTCACCACATTTTACTAGGCTAGGAATGAGGCTCGTGTTGCTTACCTCCAAAAACAATTGGAGAGTGAGCACATGAATTAAGGTGAGTCTATGGATAGTTTTCTCACAAAGATCAAGGATTTGAAAGAACAATTGATTTTTGCTGATGAAGTTATACCAGATAGCTCACTTGTGCAGACCATTCTGAATGGTCTTCTTGACTCATATCGGAGTCTTTCTTCTACTCTTCATTTGATGATGAAAAGCAATCCAAATGCCTTGTCATTTGAGGAGTTCATCTCTATTTAGTTGCAGGAAGACCAGTCTAGGCAAAATAGGTCTATTATGCGTGTTGTAGATCAAGCTTTCTTAGCTAGTTAGAAGGGCAAAGGTAATTGGAGCTCTTCTACTAGTAAGCATAAATCTGCAAATGCTGCACATTCGAAGAAGGAAGATAAAGATGAGAATAAATTAGAAAAGCAGAAATTGTTTTACAAATAGTGTAAAACAAATGACTATGTCATCAAGAGCTATCCAAAACTGGCTCCTAAAGAGGAAAAGAAGAAAGAAGTCGGAATGATTTTTGTAGAGGCCTCTACACCGAAAACAAAGTCTGCTAATCTTGTGCAGGAAGAAGAATGGGTGTTTACTATTATTTGCAGTTTTGACCAATCTTCTCATGAGAAGTGCATGTCTGCATTAGTCTCAGATGTTTGGTACTTTGATAGTGGGGCGACCAAACATATTACCTCACAGTGTAGTTTCTTCTCTTAACTTGAGCCTGCCCCTACAAGGAATACTATTACATCCACCAACAACTCCTTTTATCATGTTATGGGAGTACGTAAGATCATTTTGACTATTGTTGATGGTAGTTCTTTCACTTTGTCAGATGCTTTGTTTGTGCCAAGGATCAAGAAAAATTTGTCAGCAGTTTCTGCATTAGCCAAGATTGGCTTGGTTGTGAAATTTGTTGATGACAGATGTACAATTCATGATTTGTCAAATGGCGACGTCATTATTGCTTCTGGCATTTTATGTCGTGGGTTGTATAAGCTCATAGACTATGAAAGATCTGTAAATGATTTGGCATGTGCATTACTTGATTCTCGAGCTATGTCAGATGCAAAGCTTTGGCATGCATGCTTTGGTCAACTGAATTTTTCCAGTTTGCTACACCTGCAGAAATCTGAAATGATGTCCTCTTTGCCAAAACTTGAGGAACCCGGAAAACATGTTTTTGAAGGATGTATTTTGGGCAAAATGCAGCGTTCTTCCTTTCCAAAAGATGGTTCAGTTCGGGCTACTCAGAAATTGCAGCTTGTACATAGTGATGTCTGTGGTCGTATGCAAACACCTTCTTTTGGGAACTATCTTTACTTCATGACTTTCATCAATGATTTTTCTAGGCATGCATGGTATATCCAATGAAGGCAGAGTTTGAAGTGTTTATCTGCTTCAAACAGTTTATGGTTTGGGCTGAAAATCTGTCCGCATGTAGAATGGGCACCCTCCGTTATGATCGAGGGGGGGAATATATGTCTTCTGGATTTTATGCATTTCTGGCTGAACATGTGATAAAACATCAGTATAGAGTGCAGTATACACCTCAATAGAATGGAGTTGCTGAACGAAAGAACAGGTAACTCATGGAGATGGTGAGGTGTATGGTCAAGAGTCAGGCTTTACCACATAGTTTTTGGCTTGAGGTTGTCATGTGTGCAGCATATGTACTTAACAAGTGTCCCACTAAAGCGCTGCATCCTATCACTCCATATGAGGCTTGGCATGTTTGCAAGCCATCTGTTGCTCATCTGGGTGTTTTTGGTTATCTAGCATATGCATTAGTTCCTGAACAACATCACAAAAAATTGGATGATAAAGCAGTAAAATGTATTTTTGTTGGGTAGAGTTGTAAAAGTAAAGGCTATCGTCTGTATCATCCACATACTAAACAAATTCTGGTTAGCCATGATGTTGTTTTTGTGGAAGATGTTATTCAGCCATTGCTTTCATGTACTAAGGAGACATCTGTGAGCTCCAAAGACATGTATGATACTTTGCTACTTTTTTATACAGGTGGAGAGTCTAGTTCTCGTCCTAATGAGGAAACTTCTCAGCCTTTGCAGGTTCCATGTGCTGATGCAAATCATCCCATTTCTGATGCAGATTTACATGATGCACTTGTTGATGAGAAAGCTGATATTGAGGAGGCAAAAATTATGCCAAAATGGCTGGTGCAGACTTTGCATGACAACAAATTAGATGCATCTCTATCATATCGTACTCAGCCAGGCTCTCATAGTGCCTCTTTTGCATCAGATTGATATGCTATGGCTATGTCTAGTCTGTGTGATGCGAAAGAGCCTGTTTCATTTGAAGAAGCATGAAATTTAGAAAATTGGATGGCTGCTATGCAATCTGAATATGATGCTATAATGAAGAATGGTATCTGGTCTTTATGTGACTTGCCTCTTGGCAAGAAGGCCATTGGCACAAAGTGGGTATAAAACCTGAAGCATAAACATGATGGAATAGTTGAGAGGTATAAGGCTAGGCTTGTTGCAAAGGGTTATGTGCAGGAAAAAGGCATTGATTTTGATGAAACCTTTGCTCCTACTTGCCGAATGACTACTGTTCGTAGCATCTGTGCACTTGCAGCTCATCATGGTTGGAATGTAGATCAGTTGGACATTAAAATAGCATTTCTGAATGGTGACTTGCACGAAGAAGTTTATGTTTTTCAGCCTCGTGTCTTTGTGCACAAAGGGCATGAAAACTAGGTGTGCAGCTTAAATAAGGCATTATATGGTTTAAAGCAAGCACCACATGCTTGGTATGAAAAGATACATGCCTATTTGATTGCACATGGTTTTACGAACAGTCCAACTGAAAGCACCTTATATGTTAAGCGTGCTAATGATGTGCTTCTGATCATTGTGGTATATGTTGATGACATGCTGCTCACTGGTCCTCATGACATGCATATTACTGATTTCAAGGCTGATTTGCATGCCTCATTTGAGATGTCTGATTTGGGGTGTTCGCATCAGTATTTGGGCATTCAGTTTAGACAAGTTTATGGTGGAATGGCTTTGTGTCAAACAAAATATATTGACACATTATTGCAGCATTTTGGCCTTGAAGACTGTAAGCCTATTGCCACTCCTATGAGGATAGGTTTATGATTGATTCTTCATGATGTTGTAGATGCATTTGGTGTTGTTCTCTATCAGTAGGTTGTTGGATGCTTGATTTACTTATGCATTACTCGGCCTTATATTCAGTTTACTGTCTCACAGATGAGCAAGTTTATGCATTGCCTGGGTTTCAAGCATTGGTAGGCGGTTAAGTGCATCTTTCGCTACTTGAGTGGTACTCGGCTACTTGGATTGTTTTATCCCAAGGGGAGATCACTACCACCAGATTTGCATGCTTTTTCTGATAGTGATAAGGCTGCTTGCAATGACACTCATGTATCCACCAATGGTTTTTGCTTCATGCTCGGTAGCTCATGTATATCTTGGTTGAGCAAGAAGCAGCCTACTATGGCCACTTCTACTTGTGAGGCTGAGTATAGGGCAGCTTTCACAATGACTTTTGAGTGTGTGTCTCAGACACCTTATGGCTGATTTGGGAGTTGGTTAGTCTTCTGCCACCACCATCTTCACTAACAGCCAGAGTACATTGGCAATTGTGAGGAACCCTCTGTTCCATGCTCACACTAAGCACATTGAGGTGCATTATCATTATGTCAGGGAGAGGTTCTCTGCTGGGGAGATCAGCTTGGCATATGTGCCCATGCAGGAGAACATTGCAGACCTTTTCATGAAGGCTCTGCCTAGGGAGAAGTTTGAAGTTTTTCGCAAAGCTTTGGGCTTACTTCCTTTTGTGGATTGATTCCACATAGCTTGGTGCTTCCTTATACATGAGTGCCAGCTCCTTGTTCACCACATCACTCCCGAGGGGGATTTGTTGATATATTTAGGTAGTGATGTGTGTGAACACTCTAGGACCATTGGGGCACTTTTTTCCCTCTTTAGGCGGTTTTTTTCCCCCGGCTTGTATATACACCTATTGTCTTAATGGGCTACTTATTTTTGTACATTCTATTGGTAATACATTCAATATTGTGTGTTGTGCTCCAAGCTTCTTCTTCTTCTTTGTTTTGTTCGCGTGCTTCCACCGACATCTAACTCGAACATCTAGAAAAAGCATCTTGAACTACCCAAATTAGTTAGAATAGTATAGATCATATAGCTATGATTTTATTTCCAATGCGGAGAAAGAGAAAACTTTAGGGAGATACTTTGATTATCAAAATCATGAAATTTCTCATTGTTTTAATTTGGTTTTCTTGAAACATGTATTAAAACTCAAAAATGAACTCTTCGTATCCAAGGTATAAAATACTATTTTTAATAGTACTAAATAAGAGCCTTGTGAAACCCACTATAACTTGGATTAGTTAAAATAGTATAGATCATATAAGAGGCTTGTACTTGACTTGTGGAACGCACTATAACTCACGGTATAATCCGAGCTACATTTGCTTTTTCTAGGAAGAAAACTCTGTATGATGCGTAAATCCATTATTCCTCTAATAGCAGCCAAAGAAATTGAAAATCAATTGTATAATAATCATCAAATCAAATACTATGAGACTTGAGACAAGTGTAAACAAAATCCCTCATAAGTCCTTCACACAAAATAGAGTCATTAAGTGTGGATTCCATCATAACTCCTTACTTTCATCCAAAGTAAGTAACTCCTTTTAGAGTAGAAGATCTAATTCAGGGATAGAAGAAGCAATCACATTAGTTGGTATCAGAACTTGAATTTATCTTAGACTATTGAAGAAAAATAAAGAAGAGCGCGCTCCTTCATTACAACCGGAAAAATGAAATTTCTCAAATTCTCGTTGAAGTATAAGGGAAACTATCATATTACAATATTATAAGATCGGCAGATTTGCAAACTAGGATGAGGTTGATGCGGGTGGCGAATTTCCGTTCCAATGGAGATGATTCTCGGAAGAGACTGCTTGATCTTCGCGAACCTACGGATGAGCACACTGATTTGATTTCATCAGATTTCTTGCTTCCAGGTAGTAAGGTTTTCGCTGAAGGAAGTACAGGCTTCTTGCCCAGTAGAGGAGAAGGTGTCCTGGATGCTTCTAGTGGAGCAGATCGACCTTCAGTTTCTACCTCGACAACATTTAACCTTGATTTCTGCTTTTGTGAAGTAGCTGACAATGAACAAGGGCCTGGCGATCATCTACTCTGGACGTGAAGTGTCTTCCTATGTAGGGCAAGTTTGAAGATAAAGAAGGCGACGAGTTGTACGACCGCGATAACCAAGAGTCTGGGGACTCCAGACTTTGTTTATCAAAGTGCCTCCTACATCCGACAGCAGATCGACCTTCAGTTTCTATGTGAACAACATCAGACCTTGATTTCGGACTTCCTGAAGCAGTTGACGATGAAGAAGGGCAAGGCGATCCCGTATACATGGACGTGAAGCGTCTTCCTATGTACGGCAAGACTGAAGATGAAGAGGACGACGACATGTGCGATCGAGATGATCGAGAGTCTACAGACCCCGGACTTTGTTTATCAAAGAGACGCCTAGAACTGCCAGCAGCTGTTTCTGCTGTGATGCAAGTCGAGCCCATCGCACCGCTACTTCTTGAGCTACGTGTTTCTGATGTGCTGCAAGTCGAGCCCATCGCACTGCTAGTTCTTGACGTCGCAGCTGCTTCCGCTTCTGTTTGCGATGCTGAAGAGGGCACCTACTTACTTCGTTCCAACAGAGGAGAACAAGTTACCATGGACTCAATGAGCCGGTCTAAGATAGCCGAAAGCCGTGACTCTGGAATATATAGTTGATGCTGTCGCAAGCCATAAAGCAGCTTTTGCGTTTTGTTGCCAATTTTTTTTTTCTTCCTACTTTAAAGGACGGAGATGATCTCGCATGCTTTTCCCAGGATCCATAAAGCAGCTTTTGCTTTTCCTTAGAGTAAATTTTTTTACTACTCAATTAACAATTGAAAATCTCTCGCATATAACCGTCACTGATGTCTCGTTTAATTAGAGTTTTCTTTTCTGAATATATATATGTTAACGACTGAAACGTCCCATTGTAGAATATGTAGCGGCTTGCTAGAGTTTATAGAGTTCAACTTGGCTCTCTGATTGCATTGCGTCCATGCTGTGATAGTTTAGTATTTTCGGATCTTTATGGAAAATTGCAGATATTTGATTGCTCATGATTGCCGTTACATAAAGTTAATATCCTTAAATCTGAGGAATAAACTATTGAGATTTTCATCATAGGCTCTCGGGAGTTCGAACTACACTATTGAAAGAAAATACTTCTATATAAAGGTTCTTCTTTTCTTATCCTAAAGCATTTCTTTTTTTATTTGGCAAAAGTGCTTTAAATTAAAAAAAGAAAAGACACAACAATGTTACAATGTTAGAGAGAGTTACAAAGAACGTTTATAATCTTTTTTTTACCTTCATGATCGATTCATTTCTTTTTTAGCTTGTTGTTTTCTAGGCTCAACACTTTCTGGTGCCTTACAGAAGTTAGCCACATATATTTTCTTCTAGATTTTCTAGAGTGCTTCACTCCTAAGAGTGTTCCATAGAGTGAAAGAGCATCTTATTACTTCACCAAGGAAAGATGGCTTCTTGTTGACTTGATGAACCAATAATAGGAGCTTGCTAACGTGTTGTCAAGTCAGGATGCTTCTCATATAGGAAAAGTAAAAGTAGTCTAAGCTTAAGCCTTGCCTACTACTATAGCATCTGATCTTGCTTAATGGGGGAGCATTGCTAGTTTTACTAGCTTAAATAGTGGTCTGCATCTATAGTGCTTCCTCAATCAAAATTTTTATGATCACTCAAGCATAGTTGAAGAGAGAAAAAACAGAAATTGCAAAAGAGAAGAGAAAATCTGACATAGAAGAATAGATGAGGTATGACTTAGAGAAAGAGAAGTTTTGTTATTACACATTTGAATGAGTTGATACAATAGCTTTGCAAAATAGCTTCTTGAAGAAGCCTCGACCTCCCGAATATCCTCAAGCTATCAAAATATCATTCAAAGTCGCACTCTCAATTAGACTCTGACACTCTTGCTCTCAATCACAAGGTAATTCTCTGACTTTTAGCCTCTTGTAAATCTCCTTCAAAGCAGAGTTTATCATCCTCAAGGACACACGTGATCCACCAAATATAGAAAAATTCAGCTCTCTCCATATTGCATGCAAAACTTTCACAAAAGTATATGTTTGTAGTAGTCAAGTGCTTTCTTTAGCAGTACTTGTCCAAGAATATTAGAAAAGCAACAAATAGATATATCTAAAGACATTCAGTAAGTATGCATGACAACATGGATACATCAAAATGATGAATCCGAATAGAAATAGCAAAGCTCTCTTTTTTTTTAAGTATAAAAAATGATACTTTTCCAAGCCTTGTAACTCAAAAATAGTGAGGAATGAACTTCAAATTATGAGAGGCAAAAATGTTCAGCTCTTTGATATACACAATAGTATTCGAGATGCCCTAGGTCCAAATCAACCTCCAAATACCACTTTTGAGTCCTACAAGTTTAGAAATTCTAGAGAGAGCGAGAGTAAAATCATAGCATTATCTTATAGTAAACTAAATGTAGAACCTTAAAAGAAGAACTTAAAACATGATTCAAGAAATTTTCACACAGACACTATTATTCTGCTATGCATCCTCTACCTTTCTTTTATACAGTATTTCTCTTAATTCTTACATCTTCATGTTCAATTTTCCACCAAAAAACATGATGAAGAATAAGGTTTACAGAGAGAATATAAAACTTGTAATCCCAAATTTTTGCCTATATGCATAAAATGGCCTACTTAGTCATTATCTCCACAATATATAATGAAAATTACAAAATGAATTATTTCACTATCAAAAGACCTATTACAATTATTTCCCCCGTTTTTTAACTTTGTCCTTAGAGTTGGAAAGAAGGATAATGCACCAAAGAATCATCTTAGTTTACTATCAACTGGATATGTGTGATATTTTACCAAAATCTCTACTATAGATCTATTTCTAAGTCATTTTTCCCTCTTGTCTAATACTATCTCATGTCAAAGTCCAAGAGAGCCCTCCTCTTTTAGCTTATATTTTTCCTAGAAAACATGAGAAATATTAGGTACATTTCTTTTAAGTAAGCTTATGTGAAACATAGGATGCACATTTAAATGTTTAGGTAATTTCAATAAATATCTAATCTTCTTCAAAACTTTGAAAGGACCTCTGTATTGTGCAGAAAGTCTATGATCCTTCCCGAGCAACAAGCTAGATTAGTGAGGATTGACTTTCACAAAACCCATGTCATATGTTTGATAATCAAGTGTTCTTCTTCTTAAATCATTGAATTTCTTTTACCTTTCAGAGTTTCTTTAATGTGTTGCTTATTTTTTCCATGTTATTCATCCATCTTCTCAAGCATTTCTTTAGATACTTCTACTTTATTTGGAAAACTAAAAAAAGAAGGTAGAGTCAAACAATTATACCCATACATAGCCACAAAAGGATTCATTTTTATAGATGCATGCCATGCACTATTGTATACAAACTCGATTAAGGGATGATATTCACTCCAATTATCTTGCTTTTCATTAACATACATACACAACATATCTTCAAGTATCCAATTAACCCTCTTGATTTTCCCATCAGTTTGTGGATGGAAAGTTTTACTCATATAACGTTGAGTGCTGGTCAATTCAAATGTTGCTTTTGAGACATTTGATGTGGACCTAGAGTCTCTATCAAAAACTATGTTTTTAAGCATTCCATGTAGTTGAAAAAATTTCTTTTACAAATATTCTTGCAAATTTCAAGGCAATATTGTCTTTTTCATAGGAAAGAAATGTGCCATCTTGGTAAGTAGGTTGACCACCACAAATATGTATCATGTTTACTTTTGATGGTAGGTAGTTTAGTGATGAAGTCCATAGAGGTACCCAAAGTTCTAATTTGGAACATCGAAAAGTTGTAGCATTCCAAGCATTCTCTTAAACTCGAATTTCACCGGTTGGCACTTTCCACATTCGCTAGTATATTTTCTAATATCCCACTTCAGACATGGTAATAATTAAAAATATGTCATTTTAGCATAGGTCCTTGAATAACGTGGATGTGTAGAAAAAGGTGCTTCATGAAAATCATGTACTTTCTGAACTTTCAATGGATACTCAAAACAAATGCATAATCGATTGTTGCAATACAAAGATCCATTCTACAAATGAAATTCGTTTTGATACATCAATCCCCTATTTGGATGCAAAAATTGAAGATATGCACCTAAAAAGATTCTTGTTTTAGTTCTTCTGGGATTTGATTTATTAAATCAAAATTTGTTATAGAAAGTAGATAACATAAAGGTTTTTGACTCAATGCATCAGCAGCCTTATTTCCTTATGAGCCAAAAAATTAATGTCAAACTCATTCTCGTTTAATACTTCAATCTAACACTTTTGCTTATTGTTAAGCAATGGTTGTGTGAAAATGCATTTTAGACTATGATGATTTGTTTTCAACTCAAACTTAATCCCTAATAGTAGACGTCTCCAATGCTTAAGTGCATGTATAATATCAAGAATTTGAAGATCATGAGTAGGATAATTTAGTTCATGTTTTCTTTTGGATTCATTTGCAACCAAACTACCATCTTGTGAAAGAACACATCCTATCTGACTACCACTTGCATCATTTGCAACCACAAAAGGCCTTCCAATTTTTAGTATTTTCAAAATATAATTTTTCAATGACTTTTTGTTTCAATGACTTTTTGTTTCAATGACCTTTTGGGTATATCTTTTGGTCAATGCATAATCTATACAAGTCATCTTTCTTCTTCTGAAATAAATAGGTGCTTTCTAAGGTGAAACACTTGATCTTATCAAGATTGTTTTTTTAAGATTATCTGATTGAGCCTTAAGATCCTTCAATTTATCTAATTTAAATCTATAGGGCGCTCTAGAATATGGCTTCCCTCCCTAGGTATAGGTCTATGGCATGGTCAGTTGGCCTAGGTGGAGGTATACCAAGCAATTCTTCAAGAAATATTTCTTATTGCATTGCATCCATGCTAAGCTTCAATTTGGATATAGTTGTGATATTTTTGTATTTTTTGAACTTTATGGAAAATTGGATATATCTCATTCTCATAATTGTCGTTACATAAAGTTAATATCATTATATATGAGAAATAATCTATTGCGATTTGCCTAATCTTTGGTTTTTTTCTTTGGTAAAAATGCTTTAAATTAAACACGAAAAAGACCTAACAATGTTAGAGAGAGTATGAAGAAAGTTTATAACCTTTTTGTTCCCTTCATGAGGGATTCATTTCTTTTTTAGCCCTTTTTCTATAGGATGAACACTTTGTGGTGCCTAAAGGGAGGGGGGGTCTTATAGTCATGAATATGTCTACTTAAACAAATAAGGGATTTCCCTATAGATCACGCTCTAGGAGGCTTATAGAATTGGGCCACATATCTTTCCTTCTAGATTTTCTAGAGTGCGTCGCTCCTTGTTGGGAATGATGGATGGACACTCCAAGAGAATGAGTAGGTACTGCCAAATCCTACTTTGTACCAGCCCTTTGATGCTTCAGAGTTGATAAGTGGACCTTCTTAGCTTTCCAATGACACCATAAAAGGGCCTATGTACTTTGGAAATGATGTATGAAAAGTTTGAATCAAAACAGACAACTTTGAACTTCAAATCTTCAAGAAAACCTTCTATTCTTGGCTAGACACCTACTGTATCTTTTGCTCAGTATGACCAGCACAGTAGGAATTGGAAACCTTCCTTTTAGGGGTATCTAATTAGCTTAGCAAGATAACTATTCCAAGTGGAATGACTTAAAAAGATTAACTATGCTCAGAGAAATCAAGTTAGCAAGTAAACCTTTACCCCCGATATTTTAGGATTGTTGCAGACTTCGACCAGTGATCACTTCGATGAACTTTTCTCTGACATGGCTGAATAGAAATCCTTCAAACTCTGCCAGCATGTAGAAAACTTTAAGCTGGTTCCAACAAGCTATATATCTTTGAATTTGGTGGAGAAATGAGTAAGATATGATCTCTACAAGATGACAGACTTTCAGGGACTATGACAGAGATCTCAGAAATAGACAATGTAGATATATGTATTAATGAACAATGTTGTAAATACCATAGGCATGAAGATCATTGCCTAATTGTGTAGATAGGTGTGGGCTAGAGTGTAGGCCTCACACACACTCAAAAAATGAGAATGAGGAGCTCGGGATTGATGAGTCTTACCCGCGACTTTTTCGTAGAGGTTTATATAAGTGTTTACATTCACTTTGAATTTGAATTCAAATTTTGGCTCTCTCTAAAAAGTGATCCTCCATTATAGGAGATATTCCATCAATCAAAGCTAACTTTTCCACGAGTTCACTTTGGTAGGTGTTCACAAAGATTCCAAGTCAAATATGACTTTTACAAAAGGATAAAGTGGTAATTATCCACTAGCATTGATTCCTATGCATCTTCATATGTGTATGAACTAAAAGCCAAATGTGTAGGCTTGTGAATTGCACCAACAGCTCCCCCTCACGCCAAACATTTTGGCCTGGTCTTCATCTTCAATCTTCATGTATATCTTGCAATCCAATCATTGATTTGAACCTGCAAAGTTTGGTTCCATCCAATGCTTTAGTTAACAAATCTGCACACTGCATGTAGGTTGATACATATGTTAGTTGAATATCCTTGCTTAATAGCTTTTCTCTCACATAATGTTAATGGACCTCTATATGCTTGGTCTTGGCATGATAAATAGGATTAGCTGCAAGGTGAAGTGAGCTTGTATTGTCTCCAAAGATCAATGGTGAGGTAGTATACAAACCCAATTCTGTATACAATAACTTGATCCATATGGCTTCTTGAGTGGCATTTTCCAATCCTCTATACTCTGCCTCTGTAGAAGATAAAGCAACAGTAGGTTGCTTCCTTGAAGACCATGATATTGGTTTATCACCTGCAAATGAAATGTATCCTGAAGTGCTTCTCCTATCATCCTTGCATCCTGCCCAATCTGCATCTAAATAAATCTTGATATCCAATCTAAAGTGTAAGGAAAATACAAACCATGATGTTGAGTGCCTTTGAGATACTTTAGAATTCTTTTAGCACCTTCTAGATAAGGTACCATTGTGCATAAACTGACTTAACACACTAACTCCATATGCAATATCTATCCTTGTTAAGGTAGCATAGTTCAAGCTTCCCACTATGCTTTGATAACCTATAATATCATCAATTTCATCACCTTCATGGGCACTTAGTTTTAGGTTTACCTCCATTGGAGTATTTGCAACTTTGGCATCCTGCAAATGAAACTTCTTCAACATATCCTGTATGTATTTTTTCTGAGTAATATAGATTCCAGAGTTAGTATAGACTAACTCAAGTCCAAGAAAATACTTTAGTAGACCAAGATCATTGATCTTGAACTCCTTCATCATCTCGTTCTTGATTTGTATGATTCCATTGACATCCTTACCTGTAAGTATGATATCATCAACATATACACATAGGTATATTACCTCTAAATTACTTCTCTTAATGAATAGAGAAGTGTCTGCCTTGCTCATGACAAAACCTTGGTAAGATATGTGGTCAACCTGTGGTTACATGCCCTAGGTGCCTGCTTCAATCCATAAAGAGCTTTATTTAATTTGCACACATGTAGTTGCCATTGTAGTTGTTGTTGTAGTTGTTATTATAGTTGTTGTTCTGCCCTTGATGATGGTTGAATCTGCCTCTTGACTGTGAGTATCCACCTCTTTGATATCCTCTTCCTCTCTGGTTCTTGTAGTTCCTGAAACACTCATGCGTAGTATGATTTGATAAACCACACATGTTGCATGGTGAGGAGTTATAGTATCTCCCCCTACCTTGCTTACCTCCTCTGCCCCTTCCTCTTGATGATCTACCTCTCCCTGCATAGTTGGCTTGGGAGGTAGTGCCTTCATCTTCTATCTTCTTGTTCTTGCCTTTAACTTTAGACTTACTTTTATCAGTGTATAGGGAAGAAGAGCTATTACCTTTGGATGTGTCTCCATTCTTGTTGAGCTTCGCTTCATGAGTGAACAATTGCCCCATGAGAGTTGTAAGATCTGGAATTTGCATGTCCATGTATAGGTCCATGGCAGTGGTGAAACTTTCCCATTTGTCATCAGCTTTGATCCCATTGATAACTTGCCTTACTATCTGATCTTCTTCAATCTCTTCTCCTACGCTTGCTAACTGATCTGCTACATCTTTAATCTTGGTTACAAAATCTGAAATAGCCTGCTTAGGTTGCTTCCTTAGTGTGGTAAATTCAATCCACAATTGGTTTTTTTTTGGCCCTTGTGTTGGAAGAAAAATAGGATGACAAGGTTTCCCAAGTCTCTTGGGATGTCTTACAGTTTCTAATATGTGGAAAAAGAAAATCAGAGATGGAGTTGAGTAAGTAAGACCTTGCTAATGCATCCTTGGCACACAATGTGTTGAGCTTTTCATGTTCTTCCTTTGTTGGTAGTCCTCTGGTTTTGAATGAGGGCAATTCCTCATCTCTTGAGATGTATCCATAAAGACTCCTTCCTTGTAGGTATGTCTTCATCCTTAGAGACCATACCTGATAGTTGTTCCTGTTGAATTTACCAATAAATGAAGGAAAACCATCTCCCATTTTACCTTAACTTTGCTCTGATACACTGTTGGGAATGATGGATGGACACTCCAAGAGAATGAGTAAGCACTACCAAATCCTGCTTTGTAGCAGCCCTTTGATGCCTCAGAGTTGATAAGTGGGCAATGAAGATCATTGCCTAATGGTGTAGATAGGTGTGGGATAGAGTGTAACCCTCACACACACTCAGAAAATGAGAATGAGGAGCTCGAGATTGATGAGTCTTACCCGCGACTTTTTCCTAGAGGTTTATATAAGTGTTTACATTCAATTTGAATTTGAATTCAAATTTTGGCTCTCTCTAAAAAGTGATCCTCCATTATAGGAGATATTTCATCAATCAAAGCTAAGTTTTCCACGATTTCACTTTGGTAGGTATTCACAAAGATTCCAAGCCAAATATGACTTTTACAAAAGGATAAAGTGGTAATTATCCACTAGCATTGATTCCTATGCATCTTCATATGTGTATGAACTACAAGCCCAATGTGTAGGCTTGTGAATTGCACCAACACTCCTAACACTATTCCATAGATTGAAAGAGCATCTGATTGCTTCACCAAGGAAATTTGGCTTCTTGTTGACTTGATGAACCAATAGTAGGAGTATGCTAAGGTGTTTGCAGGTCACGATACTTCTCGAATAGGAAAATTAAAAGTGTTCTAAGTCTTTCATGATGCTATAGTATTTCTTACTTCAACGGGGGAGCATTGCAAGTTTTGCTAGCTTGAACATTGGTCCACATCACCTAGTGTAGAATCTTTCACATGAGGACTAAATTTTTGTTCTCAATATGCAGGTGTCAGAGGTCCTTGAACTTTCAGTCCCATCGAATAAAAGTCCAACTCAGACAGAACTTCTTATTAAAAGAGCGATGCAAGTCTAGATTTCTTCTATTTCTTGGAATGTCCTCCATTTTGTTTCCATTGTGTAACTTCAAGCCCTTTAGGTGATGGGGATCATGACCAAGCATAAGGTGTTTCTATGATTCATCCCAAGAATCAATTTTGCATCTTAAAAGGCAACAAATTTTAAAGAGGACTTTGTGATTCAAGTCAATGTTATTAAACCTGATTGATTGTCTTCTACCTTGGTTCTAGAGGTGCTTGAACATGCAAAAACATTTGTTCCAAAGTATCTTGGATCTCTAGACTTTCTAGTTTTCCACTCTTGCGATACCCAATATAAGGAACCAAATAGCATCTTATTGCCTCGTGCCCATAGTCCACTTCCAAATGTCACTCATAGAACAAAAGGGTTTCATCTTGTTCAAACCTTTCCACAAGAGTGTGTCAAATTTGAGCCCTTGGGGAAGACTGCAAAATGTAAAAATAAGAGCATGAGAAGATGGATTCCTTTCCATCCAAGGAAGAGAGAGAGGGCATTGCTGATTTTGAGCATGAGCTTTGCCAAAAAACACTCTGTATGCATAAAATTAAGAAATATATGCATATAGTAGATACACACATACCTCTATATAAAACTATACACACATGTGTGTGCATCTCTCTCTCTCTCTCTCTCTCTCTCTCTCTCTCTCTCTCTCTCTCTCTCTATATATATATATATATATATATATATATATATATATATATATATATATATATATATATATATATATATATATATATATATATGTGTGTGTGTGTGTGTGTGTGTGTGTGTGTGTGTGTGTGTGTGTTTGTGTGTGTGTATGTGGGTGTGTGTATGTGTGTGTGTGTGTGTGTATATATATATATATATATATATATATATATATATATATATATATATATATATATATATATATATATATATATATATATATATATATATAGTACATACAAATATACATATGCATACACATAAATACATACATACGTGCATGAATACACACATATACACATACATATAAAACATTGTAGCTCTTCCTCAATCATAAGCTATCCCCAACAAGAAGCTTGTGATCACTCAAGAATAGAAGAAAAACAAAAAAATGCACAAGATAATAGAAAATCTAATGCAAAAGAGTAGAGAAGATATGAATCATAGAAAGAGAAGTTCTAGTATTATAGATTTGAATCAATCATAAAATACCTTGGAAAATATCTTCTTGAGGAAGCCTCGATTTCCCGACCAGCCTTGAGCTATCACAATATCTTTTGCACTTGCACTCTCATTCTTACTCTCACTGTCACTCTCAATCACAAGGTAATTCTTTGATTTTTAGCCTCCTCATATATGATGCAGCAAATCTTTCTTAAAATAGAGTTGACCATCCCTCAAAGAAGTGTGTGAATCTTCAAATTTAGCAAAATTTGGCTCCCCCCATGTTGCATGCAAAACCTGCTTATTTTTTTCCAAGTTCTTCATCCATCTATTCAAGACTTCCTTTAGATTCTTCTACTTTATTTGGAAAACCAAAAAACGAAGGTGGACTCAAACAATTATAACCATACATAGCCTCAAACAGAGTCATTTTTATAGATGCATGCCATGCACTATTGTATGCAAACTCAACTAAGGGTAGATATTCACTCCAATTATCATACTTTTCATTCACATACATATGCAACATATCTTCAAGTACAATTTGTGGATGGAAAGCTCGAACTTATGCTTTTAGGCATTTCATAAAGTCAAAAAAAATCTTTAACATATAATCTTGCAACATTCAAGGAAGTATCCATCTTTTCCATAGGAAAGAAATGTGCCATCTTGGTAATGTTGATATATTTAGGTAGTGATGTGATGTGTGTGAACACTCTAGGACCACCGGGGCACTTTTTCCCTCCTTAGGAGGTCCCCCCCCCCCCCTTGTATATAAGTCATGTGAATGACAGTATGTGCACGATGATATATATGATGGAACATGCAATCATGAAGCAAGGAAATTATGTGGCATCAACCATCACTATAGAGGGTCACTTCTTGTAGTTTAAGATTTGGGTATCACCAGATTAGGATAAAGGTTGAAATTATACCTAGGACTACCTATAGCAATAGCTATGAGCAATATGAGTTTTTGGTGATGCTATTTGGTCTCACCAATGCTCTAGCCATGTTCATTACACTCATGAATAGTGCATTAAAATATATTTAGGAAAGTTCATGGCAAACTTTCCTGATGATATTTTTATCTATGGTAAGTCAGAAGAAGGACACTTCAAACACTTATAAATATTTTTATGAGTGTTAAGGTAAAATCACTCTTTTCCAAGGAATCAAAAACTGAAATTTCGAAAATAGAGGCTAGATATCTTGGACATATGATCTCCAAACATGGAATCTACATGGATCCTAAAAACATGCACGTACGATGGAATGGCCACATCCTAAAAAATCTAGTCGATCTCCATATCTTCCTAGTTTTTTTTTTATTCTACCAAAGATTCATATATAATTATGCCAAGATTGGTATACCATCATTTAAAAGGAAGGAAAATCCTTTCATTGGAGATACGAACAAAAGGAAACTAAAAGAAGTAATTGCTAGAGATCCACTATTGCAAATACTACATCCCAATTGAACATTTGTGGTTGAAATCAATGTGAGTGATTTTTCTCATTAGGGGAAAACGTGAGCCTTTCATGGGCCTTGTCAATATCCTTAATTTTTTAGGGATTAAAAATGAAGATTCTATGGGATGAAGGGGATGGACAATACCACTATGGTTTTCTCTATTAAAAATATACAAGGAAAAAAAACTTCAACTAGATACTCAATCCAATTAGATTCAGGCCATTGGATTTTGTCCATTCAATGGCCATTACAAAAAATAGGAAGACAACATTGAATGGGTTCTAGTTCCTCAAGTAGCACAGTAGAGAGAGACAAAGATATGGGTAGCATAGTAGAGAGAGATGGGGAATTCATACTCAATCTATGCCTTTCATCTTCCAAGATCAAAGGGACTACAAAGAAAGGTTTTGATACGTAGAATACATTAATTTATATCCATGATATGCCTCCCATTATCTAACGGTGGCATGCAATTCAATCTGATCCCTTTTCTTCTGATGTGGACCATCTGATGGAGCTTGGATCCAACACTTCACTATTACTAGTGACATTCCATAAAGATCTTATCCATAAGCCCTTCAATCTTGGACTGATCCAATATTGCAAAAGAGAATGCACCATCTAATATGTACATTCACCTTGGACCCTTGGATTAGCAGACAAAATCCTATGGTCAAGGTTTTTTGCACATTCTTTTATCTCATTTATAAGGGATACCCACGATGTACAGATGATCCAATGGTGTAGCTTTTAGGAATACTTAGCTTTTGCAAGTTAACAGCATCCCTTAGATTGTTTGGACCATCCAATCACCATGATTCAAAATTTTTGAGTCTAAAACCACTCTTCCCACAAAACCCATGAATTCATGGTGGTATTAAAGACTTTGACTATAAGAAACCAAGGAAAGCCTACTCCCAGTCTAGTGATCTAAGAATCTAGACTCTAGCCACCACCCTCTTCTCATTGGCCCATCCCTAGTCCACTCATTAATCTAAAAGCCTATGCAAGTTTCTTTTTTCCTCTAATGTATAGGAGTGGTTTTAGTTCAAGATGGTTGACTAGTAGCATTTGAGAGTAAGAAAGTAGAACTTACTCCTAGTCTAGTGGTTTAAGAATCTAGACTATGGCCACACCTCTCCTCAATGGCCCATCCATAGTCACTCATTAATCTAAAGATACAAGGTTCATTTTTCCCTCTAATGTACAGGAGTGGTTTCAGTTCAACATGGTCAACTAGAAGCATTTGAGAAGAAAAACTAGAAGCATCTCAAAAACATTACTCTGCCTATGAGAAGGGGTTGTATGTAATTGTCCATACTTTGAAGAAGAAGGTTTCATTACGTAAAAGATGCCAATGTCACCATAGTGTTGAATCAAGAGAGTATTAAGTGGCTCTTTAATCAAACATACCTTAACGGGTGTACGGCTCGTTGGACAAAGATCCTTCAAGAATTTACTATAAGCTTAGGTATAGGAAGGGAAATTTTAATATGTTGTTTGATTCACTTATCTGCATGACTATGCTCAATGGACGAAGTGTTTTAGTCTCATCACTAGTGACCTACTTAAGTCCATTAGAGCAAAATGTAGGTTTGATCCTACATATACTAAGATTTAGGAAGCCCTATACAAATTTAATCATGATAGATTAGTTTCTAGCAAGGATGGAGTATTGATGGGTGCTCAAGAAGGATTCAAGTGAAAGAATTATAGTATGCATGATGGATATCTGTTGTACAAAGATAATGTATGTGTCCCTAGAAAATTTGAGATCAAATATATTGCATGAATGTCATGACCACACCTAGTGCAAGACATAGAGGAGTTAACAAGACTTACAATCTTGTTAACAGGAAGTTGTATTGGCCTAGAATTCATAAAAACGTCCTAGGGTATGTGCTTAAATGTACATACTATTAGGTTAGTAAAGATAAGAGATTGAGGATAGAAGATCTACTCCACCCGTTGGATAGTTCCAATGGTAAGTGGGAGATTATCTCCATGGATTTCATGGTAGGATTACCTAAGATACAACGAGGGCATGACTTATCCTGAGTAATTTTGGATAGCTCAAGGACACCTTAGTTGGCCACATTATTTGTTGAGAGCCTATATCAATTATATGGTCTTCCATTTCACATCAAGATAGGAAGTTTACTAGTCACCTTTTGAGATCAATCCTCAAAAGGTTGGATACCTAGCATAGCATAAGCACTATCAAGCATCCACAGATGGATGGGCAAACCAAAACCTAGAGGATATGCTTCAAGAATATGTAAATGGAAGGAAAACTAGTTTGGAAGAGTACTTACATATAGAAAAGTTTTATGTTTGTTATTGCCAAACACTCTTACACTAGACATATTCCATTAATGCCTATGTACAAGTTTCATCCAAGAGCTACTTATGCAATAGGATTGCAAAACAAGAAAGTCCAAGCTGCAAAGGACTTCTTCGAAGAGATGAGTGAAATGCTTCGTCTTGCTTAGGACATCATTAGGAGAGTGCCAAACAAAGCTAGATCCTATGTTGACCCTCAAAGGAGAGAAATCCACTTTGAGGTAGGGGAGAAATTCTATCTTAGCGTTCCCTCTAGCTCTAAAACCATGAAGAGAGGACCTCGTCCAAAACAATTTCCTAGGTGATTTGGACCATTCCAAGTACTAAAGAGAATAGGAAAGATGGCTTACCAGCTTGAAATTTTAGAAAGTAGCCAGATCCACCTAGAATTTCATGTTAGCCATCTTAACAAGAGATGGAGTGAATGTGACAACCTCATTCTACATAGTAAGGTAGTGTAGCCTATTCTTGTTCAATATTTATGAGCTTAACAGCATACTATGCAACTCAGAAAAATGGACAAGCACTCACCTATATAAAAAGTACCTAGTAAAGTGGAAAGATAGTTTAGAAGATAGTGTTAGATGGGAACAAATTGGAAACCTTCAAAGATGGTTTCCCACCATTTTGTTTCCCTTCAAGATTTACCTTGAGGGGAAGGACACCAAAGAAGCACTACTAAGAGGTGACTATGTACACATCTCTTTCTCAATCGTCTCCAATACCATTTTTTTAGGAGAAAATGAACTTAACGGTAAGGCAATGTTATAATTTTAGAGGTAAAAGAGGTGTAAACCTTTTCTTATGTAAGGAAGCACATGATTGCCATGTGGCAATCATGTGGATACTTGGGTGTATTGCATGGAGAAAGAGGATATCTTGAGGTGGTAATCATGCAATAGAGGAGATATGGATGTGCATCTCTCACTTGTTATTCTCGAGAATTGTGTATCCATTGCAATCATCATCTTCAAAATATCTAACTAAAACAAGGAAGTACCATTGGGGAAACTAAACAAACAAAAAAAAAAGAAACACCATAAAGCCAATAGAAATGTTCCACATATATCTTCGTAAGTTCTCCTATCTTTATTTTGTGAAGCTTTTGTTCCTTCATGATTGGGTACATAAACTTCATTTTTGTGGAAAGATATTATATTCATTTGAATAGTCCTTGAATTTCTTGTTGAAGAATTCTTCAAAATGATTTGATTAGTCACTAGGACTACGTGGCATTAGTATTCCTTTTTACTCCAAGATCTTCAAAACATAGGCCATCATGGTCTTGAATAGAGAAGCTTTTGTTCCTTCATGATTGGGTACATAAACTTCATTTTTGTGGAAAGATATTATATTCATTTGAATAGCCCTTGAATTTCTTGTTGAAGAATTCTTCAAAATGATTTGATTAGTCACTAGGACTACGTGGCATTAAAAAATAGCCGGTCTTATATGTATCTACAAAAAAATATTCACATTACATTCTTTTAAAAATAGTAATAAATTTATTGATAATTAACCCTTGAAATACAAGGCTTAGTTCAATAAGAACATATTATCATCTTATTAGAAGATGTTCATGCCATCATGTTAAGAGTCACTATTATATGGCCATTAGATTAAATAACATATAGTAGCTCTAATAAATTTAGAACAAATGATGTGCAGCCTTGTACACTCGAGGAGCAAGAAAACTAGTCCTAAATTTATTTATCCTTTATGTTATGTGTCATTGAAGGAAACATTTCCTCTAACTTTGCATTTTGTGAAAATCTGCAAAAAATGTAAATAACTTACTAGATCATAAGGGTAGCGAGAACCTATCACTACTTATTGTCAACGTACTACAACACATTATGGACTTCACTCAATGTATTCAAAGAAAGCATGTCATTTCATCTATCATGACATTGAAGTTTCCTTTATTGATATCTAGTTTTGTGATTGAGTTGCAGATGCATTATTGCCCACCTCACTAATCTACAACCTTGTCACTTTAGTCACTTTGGCACCAGATAACTAATGGAGCCAAACTTTTAAACCATAAAATTCGTCCAAACTTCCTTTTCAATATATAGAGTGATGCTTTTTAGTTAATACATCTTTTTTCTATCAAAATCTATGGTTTCATGCTCTTGAACTAACACAACAGAAACTACACACGGACTTCCATTTGTTTGAACTACACACGAACTTGCATTTTTTTTAACTATATAAGGTTTTCTTAAAAGTACAGGCTTCTTGCCCAGTAGAGGAGAAGGTGTCTTGGATGCTTCTAGTGGAGCAGATCGACCTTCAGTTTCTACCTCGACAACATTTAACCTTGATTTCTGCTTTTGTGAAGTAGCTGACAATGAGCAAGGGCCTGACGATCATCTACTCTGGACGTGAAGTGTCTTCCTATGTAGAGCAAGTTTGAAGATAAAGAAGGTGACGAGTTGTACGACCGCGATAACCAAGAGTCTGGGGACTCCAGACTTTGTTTATCAACGTGCCTCCTACATCCGACAGCAGATCGACCTTCAGTTTCTATGTGAACAACATCAGACCTTGATTTCGGACTTCCTGAAGCAGTTGACGATGACGAAGGGCAAGGCGATCCCGTATACATGGACGTGAAGCGTCTTCCTATGTACGGCAAGACTGAAGATGAGGAGGACGACGACATGTGCGATCGAGATGATCGAGAGTCTACAGACCCCGCACTTTGTTTATCAAAGAGACGCCTAGAACTGCCAGCAGCTGTTTCTGCTGTGATGCAAGTCGAGCCCATCGCACCGCTACTTCTTGAGCTACGTCTTTCTGCTGTGCTGCAAGTCGAGCCCATCGCACCGCTAGTTCTTGACGTCGCAGCTGCTTCCGTTTCTGTTTGCGATGGTGAAGAGGGCACCTACTTACTCCGTTCGAACAGAGGAGAACAAGTTACCATGCACTCAATGAGCCGGTCTAAGATAGCCGAAAGCCGTGACTCTGGAATATATAGTTGATGCTGTCGCAAGCCATTAAGCAGCTTTTGCGTTTTGTTGCAGATTTTTTTTTCTTCCTACTTTAAACGACGGAGATCTCGCATGCTTTTCCCAGGATCCATAAAGCAGCTTTTGCTTTTCCTTACAGTAAATTTTTTTACTACTCATTTTAACAATTGAAAATCTCTCGCATATAACCGTCATTGATGTCTAGTTTAATTAGAGTTTTCTTTTCTGAATATATATTTTAACGACTGAAACGTCCAATTGTAGAATATGTAGCGGCTAGCTAGAGTTTCTAGACCTATGAGATCATTTCCATAGACTTATGAGATCATTGCGTCCATGCTAAGCTTGTTAGACATAGTTACAAAAGAAGTTTTATATCCTTTTTGTTCCCTTCATAAAGGATTCGTTCGTTTTTTAGCTTGTTGTTTTCTAGGATGAACACTTTGTGGTGCTTAGGAGGGGAGGGGGGAGTCTTATAATCCTGAATATGTCTACCTAAACAAATAATGTATTTCCCTAAAGATCACTCTCTAGGAGGTTTATAGAAGGTGGCCACATATTTTTCCTTCTAGATCTAGAGTGCTTGACTCCTAACATCGTTCCATAGAGTGGAAGATTGCTTCACCAAGGAAAGTTGGCTTTCTGATTGCATTGTCTCCATGTTGTGATAGTTTAGTATTTTCGAATCTTTATGGAAAATTGGAGATATTTGATTGCTCATAATTGCCATTACATAAAGTTGATATCCTTAAATCTGAGGAATAAACTATTGAGATTTTCGTGATAGGCTCTCGGGAGTTCGAACTACACTATTGAAAGAAAATACTTCTATATAAAGGTTCTTCTTTTCTTATCCTAAAGCTTTATTTTTTTTATTTGGCAACAGTGCTTTTAAATTAAAGCGAGAAAAGACACAACAATGTTAGAGAGAGTTGCAAAGAAAGTCTACAACCGTTTTTTTACCTTCATGATGGATTCATTTCTTTTTTAGCTTGTTGTTTACTAGGCTGAACACTTTCTGGTGTCTAAGGGGGGGGGGGGGGGGGGGGTGGAGGGTTTCTTATAATCATGAATATCTCTACCTAAACAAATAAGGGATCTCTCTAAAGATCACTCTCTAGGAGGTTTATAGAAGTTAGCCACATATATTTCCTTCAAGATTTTCTAGAGTGTTTCACTCCTAAGAGCGTCCAATAGAGTGGAAGAGCATTCTATTACTTCACCAAGGAAAGCTGGCTTCTTTTTGACTCGATGAACCAACAATAGGAGCTTGCTAAGGTGTCATCAAGTCAAGATGCTTCTCGTATAGGAAAAGTAAAAGTGGTCTAAGTCTTGTCCACTGCTATAGCATCTCTTGCTTAATAGGGGAGCATTGCCAGTTTTACTAGCTTAAATAGTGGTCCACATCTATAGTGCTTCCTCAATCAAAATTTTTATGATCACTCAAGAATAGTGGAAGAGAGAAAAGCAAAAATTGCAAAAGATAAGAGAAAATCTGACATAGAAGAATAGATGAGGTATGACTTAGAGAAAGACAAGTTTTGTTAGTACACATTTGAATCAGTTGGTACAATAGCTTTGGAAAATAGCTTCTTGAAGAAGACTCGACCTCCTGACCATCCCCAAGCTATCAAAATCTCATTCAAAGTCACACTCTCAATCAGACTCTCACACTCTCACTCTCAATCACAAGGTAATTCTCTGATGTTCAGCCTCTTGTAAATCTCCTTCAAAACAAATTTTATCATTCTCAAGGAAGCACGTGATCCACCAAATGTAGAAAAATTCGGCTCTCTCCATGTTGCATGCAAAAATTTTGCAAAAGTATATATTTGTAGTAGTCAAGTGCTTTCTTTAGCGGTACCTTTCCAAGAATAGAAGAAAATCAATAAAAAGATATATCTAAAGACATTCTGTAAGTATGCATGACAACATGTACACATCAAAATCATGGATCCGAATAGAAATAGTTTAGCTCGCTTTTTTTTAAGTATAAAAAAATGACACTTTTCCAAGACTTGTAACTCAAAAATAGTAAGGAATTAGCTTCAACTTATGAGAGGCAAAAATGTTCAGCTCTTTGATCTACACAATAGTCTTCAAAGAAATTTGCTATGCATGCTCTTTCTTTTATATAGTATTTCCCTTAATTCTTTCATATTCATTTTCAATTTTCCACTAGAAAACATGATGCAAATAAGGTCTACATAGAGAATATAGAACTTTTCATCCCAAATATTTGCCTATGTGCATAAAATGGCCTACTTAATCATTATCTCCACAATATATAATGGAAAATACAAAATGAATTATTTCACTATCGAAAGGCCTATTACAATTCTTCCCCTCCTTTAAGAACTTTGTCCTTAGAGTTGGAAAGAAGGATAATGAACCAAAAATTGTGTTGGTTTATGAAAAACAAATTTTCAGCTAGATGTGTGATATTTTACCAAAATATCTTCTATAGATCTATTTCTAAGTCATCTTTCCCTCCTATCTAATACTATCTTAGGTCAAAGCTCAAGAGAGCCATCTTCTTTCAGCTTATATTTTTCCTGGAAAACATGAGAAATATTAGATACATTTCTTTGAAGTAATTTTATGTGAAACATAGGATGCACATTTAAATCTTTAGGTAATTTCAATAAATAAGTAAGAGATCTAATCTTCTTCAAAACTTTAAAAGGACCTGTGTATCATGGAGAAAGTCTATGATCCTAGCAACAAGTAAGATTGGTGAGGATTTTATTTCACAAAAACCATGTCATATGTTTGATAATCAAGTGATCTTCTCCTTAGTTCATGGAATTTCTTTAGCCTTTTAGAGTTTCTTTTATGTGTTGCTTTATTTTTCCAAGTTGTTCATCCATCTTCTCAAGCATTTCTTTAGATACTTCTAGTTTATTTGGAAAACCAAAAAATGAAGGTAGAGCCAAACAATTATAACCATACATAGCCTCAAATGGAGTCATTTTTATAGATGCATGCCATGCACTATTTTATACAAACTTGACTAAGGGGCGATATTCACTCCAATTATCTTGCTTTTCATTCACATACATACACGACATATCATTAAGTACCCGATTAACCCTCACAATTTCCCCATTAGTTTGTGGATGGAAAGTTTTACTCATACAAAGTTGAGTGCAAATCAATTCAAATGTTACTTTTGAGATGTTTGATGTGAACCTAGAGTCTCTATAAAAAATTATGTTTTTAAGCATTCCATGTAGTTGAAAAATTTTCTTTTACAAATATTCTTGCAAATTTCAAGGCAGTATCATCTTTTTCATAGGAAAGAAATGTGCAATCTGGGTAAGTAGATTGACCACCACAAATATGTATCATGTTCATTTTTTATGGTAGGTAATTTATTGATGAAGTCCATAGAAGTACCTTGTCACATAATCCTAGTAGGAGATGGTTGAACCACACCTTAAGAGAGAGGATTAGGAAGTAATCCTCAACCATGGCTTTTGGGGCAAGTGGTTAGCCCATCACACTCCTAACCGGGAGTCATCTAAATTTTTTCCAAAAAGTGCGGGAAGGGGATTTTTGAGGAATTAAAATTCCTCCTTAACTTATCATTTTGACGAATCTAATGATTCCCCTATGAAGACCATACACCATACTCTCAGTATATATACTTTTTCTCGTCCATCCGTAACTAATGCACCTCTTTTTCCCTCTTCCAAAATGGGAATTTCTTAAATTCAGGTGCTGAATTTTTTTCTCAAACTGTGATGGAAGGGGGTATTGTGGAGCTTCAAACTCCCATCATACTGAGGTATATTTTAGATTTATTGATTGTATATGGAAGTCAATACACTAGACTATAAGTCTGCATGGTCTTTTCCATAAATCTATGAAAAATACCTCCTCTTTTCCCCTTCCCAAAATGGCTATTTATCAAAATAGCTCCTAAAATTTATGTAAAAATCATAAAAATACACTACTTTGTAAGTGCTTAAAGCTTACCCTTTGTTGTATTTTGAGGGATTCCTTGACTCTAAGTGAGAGTACATACCTCATACTCTCCATACATATGATTTCCCTCCAAGATCTAGGTCCGCTAGCCCTTCATTATCCCTCTCAAAAATGAAGATTCTTATAGAAATTCAAGTTACAACACAAACTTAGAATTTAAAGAAATAATTCCACTTACCACTTGCGAGAAACCACTGAGTTGGATTCTTATGAAGCCAATTCAGCATGGATCATCACTGGTTATCATGTATGACATGCATCTTCCTTATTTTCTTATCGGGAATCATATATGACTACTAAATTCTTATCTGAACATGTTGCATCAACTACAAACAAGTAAATGCCATAACCTTTTATTTCTAAAGTTTCCCGCATATGAGTTGGAAGAGGATGAGAGGATAATCTCTTCTCTCTCTTTACTGATGAATCCAAAACCCTATTGATTCATGAAATAATATATATACGTGCATTCCGTCCATCTTCTCTCCCAAACAAACTTTTCCTCGCATCGAAATAATTTAAAAGACATGCTTGAATGTAATATTAAGTATCAATATTTGAATTTGAAAACTTAACTTGCATGGTTTGTATATAGAGAGGCTGAAACCTTCTCTCTCTTCATCTTGTTTTCCTCCCACACACGCAGCAAAAACGACATATGTAAGTTTTTGATTGTGCAATAGCCATGAAAATCGACTTTGCAACTTGGATAGCCCATTCCACCCTCCTCCATGAGGTTGTGAGTTCAATTCCCAACATTGGTATCAAAGCCTAGTTGAGAAATTGGGCAAGACGGAGGTTCGCGCCTCATTCGTGGGCACTTGGAAAAAAGTGCTTATCCGTAGTGAGTGTGAAACTGGCCTTGGATGAAGGCGCATGGGCATTTGGGCACCCACAGAGGGTGGGATAGGTCCAAATTTGGTCCATGTGCTGGAGTTTGAGGTTGGTGGAAGCGCTCATGCATGGAAAGTGGGTCCAAGAGTTAGAAGGGTCCACAAGTGAGCATTGAGGACAATGCTCAACCGAAGGGGGGAGGAATGTCACATAATCCTAGTAGGAGATGGTTGAACCACACCTTAAGAGAGAGGATTAGGAAGTAATCCTCAACCATGGCTTTTGGGGCAAGTGGTTAGCCCATCACACTCCTAACCGGCAGGTTGTGAGTTCAATTCCCAACATACCCAAAGTTCTGATTTGGAACATCCAAAGGTTGTAGCATTCCAGGCATTCTCTTAAACTCGAATTTCACCTGTTGGAACTTTCAACATTCACTGAAATATTTTCTAATATCCCACTTCATACATGGTAATAATTAAAAATATGTCATTTTAGCATAGGTCCTTAAATTCTAGATGTGCAAAAAAAGGTGCTTCATGAAAATCATGTAATTTCTGAACTTTCAATGGAGACTCAGAAGAAATGCATAATCGATCATTATAATACAAAGATCCATTCTACAAATGAAATTTGTTTCGATACATCAATCCCCCATTTGGATGCCAAAAATTAAATATATGTGCCTAAAAAGATTCTTGTTTTAGTTCTTCTTGAATTCGATTGAGAAAATCAAAATTTGTTATAGAAAGCAGATAACATAAAGGTTTTTGACTCACTCCATCAGCAGTCTTATTTCCTTACCAGCCAAATACTTAATGTCAAAATCATTCTCACGTAATACTTCAATCCAACACTTTTGCCTATTTTTAAGTAATGGTTGTGTGAAAATATATTTTAGACTCTGATGATCTGTTTTCAATTCAAACATAATCCCTAACATTAGATGTCTCCAATGCTTAAGTGCATGTATCATATCAAGAATTTCTAGATCATGAGTAGGATAATGAAGTTCATGTTTTCTTAATTTTTTGGATTCATTTACAACCAACCTACCATCTTGTGAAAGAAAACATCTTATCTGACTAACACTTGCATCATGCGCAACCACAAAAGGCCTTCCCATTTTTAGTATTTTCAAAACAAAATTTTTCAATGACTTTTTGTTTCAATGACTCAAATGATTTTTGACAACCACCACTCCATATAAGTCCTGCATTCTTTTTACTCAAACATATGAGGGAATAACCTATCTTAGAGAAATCCTTAATATGTGCTTTTTCATATTGTATCAATCCTAAAAAAGGTCATAATATCTGTTACAATTTTAGGAATTGGCCAATCAACTATTTTTTTAACTTTATCTTGGTCTATATGAATTACCTCTTTAGATATGACTCTTCTTAGATACACAATTTTATCCTTAGCAAATAAACTCTTAATCTTTTTTCCATATAATTTGTGTTCTTTAAGAGTTTGCAAAGTGTTCTTGCAATGTACATCATGCTCACAATCATCTTTAGAGTATACAAATATATTACCAAGAAATACTAAGATGATCTCGCCTAGGTAATCATGAAAAATATTGTTCATCAAACACATGAATGTGGCAGGAGTGTTTGTTAATCCAAAAGGTAAAACCATAAACTCATAGTGGCCATAACCTGTTTAAAAAGCTATCTTGGAAATATCTTCTCTTTTGATCCTTATTTGGTGATATCCAGATCCTAAGTCAATCTTAGTAAATAAAATCACTCCACTCAATTGACCTAATAAGTCATGATCTATGTGAGGGAGTGGGTACTTAATTTTAATTGTTCTTTTATTATACCCCTTGTATTCAATGCATAATCTATAGAAGTCATCTTTCTTCTTCTGAAATAAAATAGGTGCTCCCTAAGGTGAAACGCTCGGTCTTATCAAGCATTTCTTCAAAAGATTATCTGAGTCTCAAGATCCTTCAATTCATCTATGTTAAATCTATAGGGTGCTCTAGAATATGATTCTCTCCCTGGGTATAGGTCCATGGCATGGTCAATTGGCCTAGGTGGAGGTATACAAGGCAATTCTTCAGGAAATACTTTCTTATTGCATTGCTTCCAAGCTAAGATTCAATTTGGATATAGTTGTGATATTTTTGTATTTTTGGATCTTTATGGAAAATTGGATATATTTGATTTCTCATAATTATCCTTACATAAAATTAATATCATTATATCTAAGAAATAATCTATTGTGATTTCCCTAATCTTTTGTTTTCTTCTTTGGCAAAAAAGCTTTAAATTAAACAAGAAAAAGACCTAACAATGTTAGAGAGAGTTACAAAGAAGGTTTATAACCTTTTTGTTCACTTCATGAGGGATTCGTTTGTTTTTTAGCTTGTTTTTTTATAGGATGAACACTTTGTGGTGGCTAAAGATGCTGGAGCAAGCCTTCACACTTGGCTAGGCATTGGAAGTACTATGAGCAAATGATTGAAGGACTACATGACCCATTGCTTGTAAAGTTTGATTATTTACTTCTTGTAAAAGATAAATCCTAGAGAGAATTTTGGAATCCCATCTTCTTCATGGAGTTTGGAGAACTGAAAGCTACGAATCTCACTTAGAATAATCATTCCTAACTTAGAGGAACCTTTTTAGGTGGAGCTCTATTTGAATTTCAGAATTGAAACTTGGAGAAGATTCACTTATATATAAGATAGATGAAAACTCATGGCTTTGTGAGCCCCCATTACTGAGCTTATTGCTGATCATTTGTATATGTTGAGTGGCTTACATCATAGCCTACTCTTAGCACTATCATTGTACATCATATTCATGCCAATGATCATGTACAACATTGTTCTATAGTACATTATATAATTGATCATCTCTCTTCATCTCTATGCTATGTCCACTCAGAATAGTGAGCTTGTGTTGCTTATATCTCAGTGCGTTGTTATCCACTTTCAAGAGAAAATCATCTCAAAGTGATCAGTATTCATTCTTTGCAGAGTTCCGAAAATATCCGGGGTAATCTTCTAATTGCTAAAGACATTCCTCAAAGTTTAGTCTATCATTTTAAGTGATTCCACTTGGAATCATTAACTCTCTAATCTAATTAGATACCCTCAAAAGGATATTTTCTAATTGCTATTGTACGCTGAGTACTCAGCATAACATCCAGCAGGTGTCAAGACCAAAATAGTAACTTTTTGGTCACTAGCTAGTTGCAAACTTATTTGTTTTGATCCAATTGTTTGAAGCATCATCTCCAAAGCACATAGACACTTATTTAGTGTCATTGGAAAGCTAAAGGGGCCTAAAACACGACTCTGAAGTAAAATAGGGTAGGTACAAAGCACGGATTAGCAGTACTAACTCATGTCTTGAGGTGTCCATCCATCTTTCCCAACAGTGGTATCAGAGCAATTTGAGGTAAAATGGGAGATGGTTTCCCTTCTTTTATTGATGAATTGGACAAGAGCAACTACCAAGCATGGTCCTTGAGGATGAAGAAATACTTACAAGGAAGGATTCTCTATGGATGCATATCAGGAGATGAGGAGATGCCCATTTTGAGGAGCAAAGGACAACCTACAAGAGAGGAGCTTGAAAGACTCAACTCAGGGTGTGCCAAAGATGCATTAGCAAGGTCGTACTTACTTAACTCTATCTTTGACCTCCTTCTTCCACACATTAGGAATTGTAAAACATCCCAAGAGACTTCAGATACATTGTCTTCATACTTTTCTTCTAATACAAGAACAAGAAAGAATCAATTGTTGATTGAGTTTACCACTCAAAGGAAGCAACCCAAGCAAAGTGTTTTAGAGTATGTGACCAAAGTCAAATATGTGGCTGACCAAATGAGACAAGTGATCAATGGCATCAAGGCAGATGACAAATGGAAAAGCTTCACAACTGCTGTGGACTTGTACATGGACATGCAGCTTCCAGATCTTACCATACTCATGGGGCAACTCTTTACCCATACAGCCAAGCTCAATAAAAATGGAGAACCAACAAGAGGTAATAAATCTTCAGCCTTTTACACAGATAAAGGGAATATTAAAGACAAAGGAAAGCGCAAGAACGTAGTGGATGAAGGTACTACTTCTCAAGCTAACTATGCAGGGAGAGGTAGGAACTCAAGAGGTAGGGGCAGAGGAGGTAAGCAAGGTAGGGGGAGACCTTTCAACTCTTCCCCATGCAACATATGTGGATTGTCTAATCACACTACAAATGAGTGCTATAGGAACTACAAAACTCAGAGAGGAAGAGGATATCAAAGAGATGGCTACTCACAATCAAGAGGAAGATTCAATCATACTCAAAGCTTCAACAACAACTACAACAATAACTACCAAGGAGGCTACAAATCAAGAAAAGACTACAACAATTACACAGAGGATCAAGAGGATTCCCTTCTGATTATGAACGTGACCTCAAAACAAGGTATGAATGATGTACACCTCTTCTATATTGACTCAGGTTGTTCAAACCATGTGGCAGGCAATGTAGCTCTTCTCTCTTACCTTGAGGAACCCAAGGGAAAGCACCAAGTACAAACTGGTGATGACACTAAGCATTCAGTTGTCAAGGTAGGAAATATTGAAACGTCTGATGGGAATAGAAATCTGTTGAGCAAGGTTCTATATGTACCTACAATCACCAAGAATTTGATGAGTGTTAGACAGAATGTGGAAAAGGGCTTGCAGGTTAGGTTCAACAAATATGGAGCATTTGTGGAGGATCCCCAACATGGATTCAAGAGAATTTCCAAGGGAGAACTTGAAGATACAAGGATTATTGCACTTTATAATTACAAGGATCAAACATTATCAGAGCTTGAGATTTGGCATAAAAGATTAGGGCATATTGGTGAGAGAACCTTGAAGCAAATATGTAGAGATCAATGTGTGCTTGGGATACCTAGTGTATCCAAGCAACACATGATCTATAAATGTGGTGCATGTCAGTTTGGTAAATCTCACAAGTTACCCTTCTCAAAGAAAAGATATATGCATGAGGACTACTTGGAACTTGTCCACACAGATGTGTGGGGACCAAGCAAGGACCCTTCAATTTCGGGCTCAAGGAATTATGTGTCTTTCATTGATGATTTCAGTTGGTGGACTATCTTGTATTTTATGAAGCATAAAGATGAAGTGTTCAGTTGCTTTAAGAAGTATCTTGCACTTGTCTAAACCAAACAGGAAGAAGTTTAAAGAGACTAAGGTCACAAAGAGGAGGTGAGTACTTCTCAAATGAATTTGGTGCATTCTTGCAAGATAGAGGAATCAAACGGGAGATTACTACAAGGTATACCCCTAAATAAAATGGGGTGGCAAAGAGGAGAAATAGGTTGATTGTTGAAACAGCTAGGTCAATGCTAAATGAGAAAAGGTTACCTAATTATTTGTGGGCAGAGAGTGCATCTACTGCCACTTATCATTAACAGGTTTCCATCCAATTCACTTGATGGGATGACCCAATACGGAGCATGGCATGGTAGGAGGCCATCACTTGATCATTGCAGGATCTTTTGATGTGTTGCTTATGTGCATATCCCATCTCAAATCAGAGGTAAGCTAGACCCTAAGGCACAAAAGTGCATCTTCATAGGGTATGATTTAAATCAGAAAGGGTACAGATTCTATAATCCATCCAACAAACGATTTATGATCAATAGAGATGTTGTGTTTCATGAGAATGATTCTTGGTTTGAAAGTGAATGCAAGAAGGTTAAGTTGCCATATGACTTGGAAGAGGAGTTTCCAAGCCTCACCAAGGAGGAGCCAAGCCAAATTGAAGACATTAAATCAAATGATGAGGACATCATCAACTGAGAAGAATTCAAAGCATGAAATCAAAGGGCAAGGTCAAGATGAAGAGGTTACAAGACATACCTGAATCATCCAACCAAGCAATTAGAAGATCACAAAGGGAGAGCAAGAAACCAATTAGATATGGGTATGACACTTCTTTAGTTACTAACCACTCCATTTATCTTGCTAAGGATTTATCATTTGAATAACCTACTTCATATGAAGAAGCAAAGACCAAGGCAGAATG
>MU260352.1:210000-232398 GCA_020310875.1 Ceratopteris richardii
CTAATTAGTAACAAGCTAATTAGTAATAGCTAATTACAAACAACTAACCAAGAACTAGTTACTTCATAATAGCTACTTAGTAACAAGATAATTAGTAATGGCTAATTCATAATAGCCAATTAATAATCGCTAATTAGTAATAGCTAATTAGTAATAGCTAATTTGTAATAGCTAATTTGCCATAGCTAATTAGTAATAGCTAATTCGTATGAGCTAATTTGTAATAGCTAATCATTAATAGCTAATCAATAGTAGCTAATTAGTAATAGCTACTTATTAATAGCTGATCAATAATATCTAATTAGTAATAGCTAATTAGTGATAGCTACTTATTAATAGCTAGTTTGTAATAGCTAGTTTGTAATAGCTAATTGTAATAGCTACTTTGTAATAGCTAATTCATAATAGCCAATCAGTAATAGCTAATTAGTAATAGCTTATTCATAATAGCTAATTTGTAATAGCTAATTCATAATAGCTAATCAGTAATAGCTAATCAATAATAGCTAATCAATAATATCTAATCAATAATAGCTAATTAATAATCGTGAATCAGTAACAAGCTAATTACTAATAGCTAACTACTAACAACTATCGAATAATCAGCTACTTAGTAATAGCTAATTAGTAACAAGCTAATTAGTAATAGTTGATTATGAACAACTTACCAAGAATTAGTTACTTGGTAATAGCTACTTAGTAACAAGCTAATTAGTAAAGGCTAATTCGTAATAGCGAATTAATAATACCTTATTAATAATAGCTAATTAGTAATAGCTAGTTTATAATAGCTAATTAGTAACAACTTATTGGTAATAACTAATTCGTAATAGCTAATTCGTAATAGCTAATTTGTAATAGCTAATTCGTAATAGATAATCAATAATAGCTAATCAATAATAGCTAATCAATAATAGCTAATCAATAATAGCTAATCAATAATAGCTAATCAATAATAGCTAATTAGTAACAAGCTAATCAGTAATAGATAATCAGTAATAGCTAATCAATAATAGCTAATCAATAATAGCTAATTCATAATACCTAATTAGTAATAGCTACTTATTAATAGCTGATTACTAACAAAATAAATATTAATTCGTAATAGCTAATTAGTAATAGGTGATTAGTAACAAGCTAATTAATATTAACTTACTAATAAGCTAAGTAAGAACTAGCTACTTAGTAATAGCTACTTAGTAATAGCTAATTAGTAATAGCTATGAAGAACTAGCTACTTAGTTATAGCTACACTTAGTAATAGCTACTTAGTAATAGCTACTTAGTAATAGTTAATTAGTAATAGCTACTTAATAATAGCTAATTATTAATAGCTAATTGGTAACAAACTAATATACTAATAACCATTTCTAACAGCTAACTAACGACCAGCTACTTAGTAATAGCTAATTGGTAACACTTTAATTATTAATAGCTAATTACTAACAAGTAACCCAGAGTTAGCAACTTAGTAATAGCTAACTAGTAACACGCTAATTAGTTACAAAAAACTAACCATAACCATATACTTAATAATAGCTAATTAGTAACTAGCTTATTAGTAATATCTAATTAGTAACTAGCTTAGTAGTAATAGTTGATTACTAACAACTAACTAAGAACCAGCCACTTTGTAATAGCTAATTGGTAACAAGATAATTAATAATAGCTAATTACAAACAACTAATCAAGGACTAGCTACTTAGTAATAACTAACTAATTACAAGCTAAATAGTAATAGCTAATTACTAACGGCTAACTAGGAACCAGCTACTTAGTAATAGCTAATTGTTAACAAGATAATTAGTAATAACTTAGTAACCTAGTAAAAGCTAACTAGTAACAAGCTAATTAGTAATAGATGCTATCAAGTTATCGAGAATCAGCAACTCAGTAACTAGTAATAATCTAATTAGTAATAGATACTTAGTAACAAGTAACTAAGAACCAACTACTTAATAATAGGTAACAAGTAGCAACCTAATTAGTCATATCTACTTACAAACAACTAACCAAGAAGCCACAACCATGGATAAAAAGTAATATTATTAATATTAATCAACACGACAAGCTTACCTTTGTGAAAGTTGAATCCACCATCAAAGAATCCAAAGATTGTTTGCCGCACATGTTCTCGTATTTCAGCACCACATTCAAGTCCTAAATAGTTAGCTGACACACGGCAATGTGCTACAAAACAAATGTAGTGATATGCATGGTTGCATGGCATAAGGTGCTATAAAACTCACCCTCTCCTCAATATTCAAACCACATGATATGCACATGGATGAAACACTGAGTAAGAGGGCTGATGTAACTCTTGGGAGGTAATGGCAATAATGGTGACAATTCATTTGAATCCATCATGCTCAACATGTTCTTTACAAGGGAGGTAATGGCAATAATTGTGACAATTCATTTGAATCCATCATGCTTAACATGTTCTTTACAAAGGATAGATGTTGATTTGCACCCTTCAGTCGATTCTCATGCAACTTATATTCAGCCTATGTATGTAACAATCCAAATGATCAGTATTGAGCCTTAGAAAAATGTTCCAACCAATGTCAATAAAGCTAAATATTACCTCTAGTTCATGCACCTTGCCACATTATCATCTGACTCAACCCTAATAGCTCCAGATTAACAGTATATATCTGAATTTGCATCTCCAACTGAATCCTTCTCTTAGGAGACATTCCCACATCACATTTCAATTCATCTATGGATACCTATAACTTTTTTCTCATCTCAATGACTGTTGTAGTCACCTTAGACTTAGAAGCCTTTGATAGCTTGGCTTGATCCAAATCAAGCTTGACCCTATCCAACTTATTCTGCTCACTATCAATTAACAATTCTAAAGTACGTAAAACCTTAGTACCCTCCACTCGCCTTATGGCAGCAACTGATGTACCTTGTCGAGCATTTAACTCAACATCTTCTTTTTGTTCCTACAAGTTCACATCCAAAGGCTCTAAAAGCAGTGAAGCATCATCGTTCAAACAGTTGTAAAACCTTTGCATCTTCGATTGCAATGTACCCATCTTCCTGCATCTTTCAATAGAAGCTTCTGTAGCTACAGCCCAATGCCACTTGGTACATAGCTTGATTTTTTGATGTTTGAGCAGTGGTAAAGTTTCCAAATGCAAAGGCTCTAGCAAATTGTACAGACAATTCGTAGTTTGTCGGTACCTCCTATAGGACTTTCTGATGTAACACCATCAGTGTGTCATAGAACTCTTGCCTGACATATTTAACTTTCATCTTCCCCTTCAGTCCAGTTACCTTGAAGACAGACAACCAATTTGTCTCACTAACCGATTTTTCTAATATAGTACTTGGATCTATATCAGTGATAGACAAGCCATAAATGGTGTGGAAATCCTCTTTTTTCTGGTAGAATACGCTATGGTCTAACAATTTTGGATATGCTGGATATATCCACCTACATCAACAAGGCAAATTGTTTCATAAATGCATGCCCATTACTCCAATCGTAGCACCAAAGATTAAGTGTAGAGTCCCTATATCTTTGTGGTTCGTGGATGTAGAAAAGAAGGGTCCTACACAGGCCCACAGATAACGCACAGATACACGCAGAGACTTTTGTATGTATTACTGATTCAATATAGCAATTACATACAATGTCATGTGAATCGTTACATCATGTGACACATGAGTGAGCCACGGCTGTTAAGCCATTATTTTTGGGATATGGTGTGTGGCCACATGGTTCATACGTGGTTCTATTTGTCTCATTGTCTGTCTGTCTGTTTTTTTGTCTGTCTGTCTGTCTATCTATCTATCTATCTATCTATCTATCTATCTATATATATATATATATATATATATATATATATATATATATATATATATATTTATCTATCTATCTACCTACCTATCTATCTATCTATCTATCTATCTATCTATCTATCTATCTATCTATCTATCTATCTATCTATCTATCTATCTATCTACCTATCTATATACCTATCTATCTATCTATCTATCTATCTATCTATCTACCTATCTATCTATCTATCTATCTATCTATCTATCTATCTATCTATCTATCTATCTATCTATCTATCTATCTATCTATCTATCTATCTATCTATCTATTTATCTATCCATCTGTCTATCTATCTATGTATTATTCATTGAGGTATTTTTTGTTGTGATACTATTCTTAGTCTTAGAAAATCATGTGCTATTTCTTTTCTATGTACTTATAGATTGTCCATCTCTTTGTTCTTTCTATCAAGTTATACTCGTACATAGTCATGTCGCATGGTATATGTCCCTAATGAATGACTCCCCTTTAGTAGAAGAAGTATCGGAATCCTAGCCTTGACTTCTTTTATTTTTGGTTAGGTATCACTAAAGAAAGTACTTAACTACTACAAATGCATGCATTTGCAAGCGTTTTGCATGCACCATGGGGAGAGGAGATGTTTTCTATATTTGGTGGATCACACACTTCCTTGGGCACAAAAAGGTCTCTTTCTAATAAGATTTTCTAGATCAAGAAGGAGAAGGCAATAAATCAGAGAGTTGCCTCTTGATTGAGATTGAGAGTGAGTGTGAGAGTGTGATTGAGAGTGTAAGTGTGAATGTGATTGTGATAGCTTGGGGGGGGGGGGGGGGGGGTCAAGACTTCATCAAGAAGGTATTTTGCAAAGCTATTGTATAGATTGATCGAAATCTATTATAATAGAACTTCTCTTTCTATGAGTCATATCTTGTCTTCTCTTCCAAGCCACATTTTTTTCTTCACTTGTGCAAGTTATGTTTTTCTCTCTTCCTCTTTTCTTCAATGATCCAAAACTTGTGATTGAGTATAGCTTGTGATTGAGGATGCATTACACCAAGTAACTTTTATCTTAATAAGCCACTTTAATATTTTAAAAACGTTTGGATCATACATTTTGTAAGATTTTGTTAAAGGGGTTATAAGTGGAGCAACCAACTTCAAAAGCAAGTTTTGAAATAATTCTAAAAAGAAGAATAAAGGAATAAAATTGTTTCAAAGTACATTACCATATTAAAATTGACTAATGGAACAAAACACTCGATCAAAGGATCCACTCACTCAATTTCTCCAATTAAGAATCAACACCATGCATTTGGTAAAGGTACACAACATGCATGAATTCCTAGTTACTAAAGAATAAGGGTATAAGTTTTTTGTTTAGGGATCCATACTCCATGTCATAGACCATTTTCCCTCCTTTTAATTGAGTTGAGCAATAAGGGTCCTGAATTCAAATTACAGGAGGAAAATCATGGGAGAAATGACAACCATGCTCCCTGGATTGGTCCATGAGGCCTAGAGGAATCTTATTATAAAGCTCATAGATTTAATAATATTTCCAAGAACAAAAATCTTCTTCAAGTGCCCTTATAAAGTAGGTTAACAAAGCTTAAAGGCAAGATAACATTATGATATTATGGAGTAATAGACAAGGAATCAACTTAGCCTAGTAGTTAATTCTAATGGATGGGAAGTAAGATGTCTTGGGTTCAATTCACATGGGTGCATAGGGGAGTATATTTTGCTATAGATGCTCTAGATTCATCCAATTTAAATCAATGTTTTTATTGAGACACATGATAGAATTAGCATGAGGGATTTATGTACATAATTTATGTACACCATAGTAGGTTGGGAAATTTTTCTAGTTATTGTTCAATTGTGGTTACACGTGCATTGTTTTTGACATTAAACATGCACATTGATAATCTAAGTAACTCCAAATATCACCCTAACTTAGCATAGCTATATAATAACTAGTTGAGGGGAGAGTACATCATCATTTTTGAGTAATGGGAGACTGTTTTGAAATTCATCTCCCATAATAGTGAGTTCGTTCAAGTCTTAAAGAAGAGGAGCATCTCAAATACTAGCTGCAATTTTATTATTTGTTTTTACTTCATCTTTTCTAGCTATATTTGGTATTTCCTAAAAAGAGGGGTCTTAGTTTTTTGCATGTGCATGTGCATGCACACAAATGCACATGCATATGCATGCACATGCACATGCATGCTCATACACACACACACGCATATACACACCTATACACACACATATGCACACACATACACACACAAAGAGATACACAGACAAACACATACACACACATACTCATACATCTACACACGCCTATACATGCACACATACACACATGCATATATGCATACTCACACATACACATGCACACACACATACACATGCACACACATACACATGCATGTGTATGTGTGTATATAAGTATGTGTGTGTATGTGTATGTGCATGCATGTGTATGTGCATGCATGTGCATGTGCATGTGCATGTGCATGCATGTCCATGTACATGTGTGTGTGCATGCATGTGTTTGTGTACATGTATAAGTATGCATGTATGTGTATGTATGTGTGTATGTACATGTGTATGTGTACGTGCATAAGTATGTGTATGTGTGTACGTGTATGTGACTGTGCATGCATGTGCATGTAGATATTTTTTGCATATGCATTTGCATGTATATGTGTATATGTGTATATGTGCATGTTTATGTGTATGTGTATGTTTATAAGCATGTATGTGTATGTGCGTGTATGTGTTTATCTATGTATGTGTATGTATGTGTGTGTATGTGTATGTTTATGCATATGTGCATGCATGTGTATGTGCATGCATGTGTATGTGCATGCATGTGTATGTGCATGCATGTGTATGTGCATGCATCTGCATATACATGTGTTTGTGCATGTGCACGCATATGTATATGTGTATATATGTGTATGCACATGTGCATGTGTATGTATATGTGTATGTGTGAGTATGTTGAATTATGATAACAAAACAATTTAAATGATATAGAAACAATGAAAATTGTACTTACAATAATTAGCCATATATTATGATTGGTAAACTTCTTCAATAACCTACAATAAAGACAGAGAAAGAAAAAAAGATAGAGAGAGATAGATAAAACAAGAGAGAGAGAGAGAGAAAGAAAGAGAGAGAAAGCAAGAGAGAGAGAGAGAGATCGTAAGCATAGCATAGATATGAATGTTGGTTAGCTCTTTAACCTGATGCACATAGAATGATGATCGAATGGTGATGCACTTTCTTTTGTTATGGGCAACGGCTACTGTCACACAAGCAATGCTCTATAGTCATATAAGGGATGATAATTCACACTGATTAATGCCTTCATCTAAGTGATGCCTCAAGCATCCCTTATGCAATGCTTTTGTATAATTGCATATGAAACACTTGCATACTTTCGAAATATGCAATGGTGTCGCATATGTGATGCTTTGTAAACTTGATGAACCCTCATAATGAACCTTGGTAGTGGCCCCATGTGAATGACAGTATGCGCACGATGATATGTATGATGGAACATGCAATTACGAAGCTAGGAAATTATGTGGCATCACCCATCACTATAGAGGGTCACTTCTTGTAGCTTTAAGATTTGGGTATCAACAGATAAGGATAAAGGTTGAACTCATACCTAGGACTTCCTTTAGTAATAGGTATGAGCAATATGAGTTTTGGGTGATGCCATTTGGTCTCACCAATGCTCTAGCCATGTTCATGACACTCATGAACAGTGTATTACAATATATTGAGGAAAGCTCATGGCAAACTTTCTTAATGATATTTTTATCTATGGTAAATAAGAAGAAGAACACTTTGAACAATTATAAATATCCTTATGAGTGTTAAGGGAAAATTGCTCTTTTTGAAGGAATAAAAAAGTGAAATTTCCAAATTAGAGGTTAGATATCTTGGACATATCACCTCCAAACATGGAATCTACATAGATCCTAAAAACATGCAGGGTATGATGATATGGCCACATGCTAAAAAATCTAGATGACCTCCACATCTCCCTAGTTTGTTTTTTAATTCTACCAAAGATTCATAGAGAACTATGCCAAGATTGTTATTCCATCCTTTAAAAGGAAAGGAAAATCCTTTCCTTTCATTTGGGATATGAATAAAAGCAAACTAAAAGAAGTAATTGCTAGAGCTCCACTATTGCAAATACTAGATCCCAATTCAACATTTGTGTTTGAAATAAATGTGAGTGATTTTTCTCATTAGGGGAAAAAGTGTTCCTTGCATGGGCCTTGTAAATATCCTTAATTTTTAGGGATTAAAATGAAGATTCTATGAGATGAAGGGGGTACTCTATTAAAAATATACAAGGAAAAGAAGCCTCAACTAGATGCTCAATCCAATTAGATTTGAGTTATTGAACTTTATCCATTCAATGGCTAGGATTACAAAAAATAGGAAGACCACATTGAATGGGTGCTAGTTCCTCAAGTAGCAGAGTGTAGAGAGAGAGAAAGAGAGAGAGAGAGAGAGAGATATAGGTAGCATAGTAGAAAGAGATGGGGAATTCGTATTCAATCTAGGCCTTTCATCTTCCTAGATCTAAGGGACTACAAAGAAAGGTGTTGATACATAAAGTACATTGATTTATATCCATCGAATGCCTCCCATTATCTAATGGTGGCATGGAATTCATGCTGATCTCTTTCCTTCTGACGTGGACCATCCAATGGAGCGTGGATCAAACACTTCACTATTACTTGTGACATTCCATAAAGATCTTAACCATTAGCCCTTCAATCTTGGACTCATCCAAAATTGCAAAAGAAAATGCACCATCTAATATGTACATTCACCTTGGACCCTTGGATTAGCAGACAAAAACTTATGGTTCAGGTTTTTTGCATGTTCTTTTATCTCATTTATAAGGGATACCCACGATTTACAGATGATTCAATGGTCTAGCTTTCAAGAGTCCTTGGATTTTTCAAGTTAACATCATCCCTTGAATTTTTTTGGACCATTCAATCATCATGATTCAAAATTTTGGAGTCGACAACGACTCTTCCCATAAAACCCATGAACTCATGGTGGTTTTAAACACTTTGACTATAAGAGACCAAGGGAAGCCTACCCCTAGTCTAGTGGTTTAAGAATCTAAACTCTGGCCACCACCCTCTTCTCATTGGCCCATCCCTAATCTATCAAAGATGATGATATTCTGCAAATTTCTATTCGTGCTACTGTTTTCGTTGCACCTACTATCAAGAAAATTTGTTGGGATGGCAGAGATGCTCAAGCACATGCATTGGTAGCTTTGTTTGTCAAACATGCTATTATTCCTCACATTTTCTCTTACAAGATAGCTAAGGATGCTTGGGATACACTCACCACATTTTACTAGGCTAGGAATGAGGCTCGTGTTGCTTACCTCCAAAAACAATTGGAGAGTGAGCACATGAATTAAGGTGAGTCTATGGATAGTTTTCTCACAAAGATCAAGGATTTGAAAGAACAATTGATTTTTGCTGATGAAGTTATACCAGATAGCTCACTTGTGCAGACCATTCTGAATGGTCTTCTTGACTCATATCGGAGTCTTTCTTCTACTCTTCATTTGATGATGAAAAGCAATCCAAATGCCTTGTCATTTGAGGAGTTCATCTCTATTTAGTTGCAGGAAGACCAGTCTAGGCAAAATAGGTCTATTATGCGTGTTGTAGATCAAGCTTTCTTGGCTAGTTAGAAGGGCAAAGGTAATTGGAGCTCTTCTACTAGTAAGCATAAATCTGCAAATGCTGCACATTCGAAGAAGGAAGATAAAGATGAGAATAAATTAGAAAAGCAGAAATTGTTTTACAAATAGTGTAAAACAAATGACTATGTCATCAAGAGCTATCCAAAACTGGCTCCTAAAGAGGAAAAGAAGAAAGAAGTCAGAATGATTTTTGTAGAGGCCTCTACACCGAAAACAAAGTCTGCTAATCTTGTGCAGGAAGAAGAATGGGTGTTTACTATTATTTGCAGTTTTGACCAATCTTCTCATGAGGAGTGCATGTCTGCATTAGTCTTAGATGTTTGGTACTTTGATAGTGGGGCGACCAAACATATTACCTCGCAGTGTAGTTTCTTCTCTTAACTTGAGCCTGCCCCTACAAGGAATACTATTACATCCACCAACAACTCCTTTTATCATGTTATGGGAGTACGTAAGATCATTTTGACTATTGTTGATGGTAGTTCTTTCACTTTGTCAGATGCTTTGTTTGTGCCAAGGATCAAGAAAAATTTGTTATCAGTTTCTACATTAGCCAAGATTGGCTTGGTTGTGAAATTTGTTGATGACAGATGTACAATTCATGATCTGTCAAATGGCGACGTCATTATTGCTTCTGGCATTTTATGTCGTGGGTTGTATAAGCTCATAGACTATGAAAGATCTGTAAATGATTTGGCATGTGCATTACTTGATTCTCGAGCTATGTCAGATGCAAAGCTTTGGCATGCATGCTTTGGTCAACTGAATTTTTCTAGTTTGCTACACCTGCAGAAATCTGAAATGATGTCCTCTTTGCCCAAACTTGAGGAACCCGGAAAACATGTTTTTGAAGGATGTATTTTGGGCAAAATGCAGCGTTCTTCATTTCCAAAAGATGGTTCAGTTCGGGCTACTCAGAAATTGAAGCTTGTACATAGTGATGTCTGTGGTCGTATGCAAGCACCTTCTTTTGGGAACTATCTTTACTTCATGACTTTCATCAATGATTTTTCTAGGCATGCATGGGTATATCCATTGAAGGAAAAGTTTGAAGTGTTTATCTGCTTCAAACAGTTTATGGTTTGGGCTGAAAATCTGTCCGCATGTAGAATGGGCACCCTCCGTTATGATCGAGGGGGGGAATATATGTCTTCTGGCTTTTATGCATTTCTGGCTGAACATGTGATAAAACATCAGTGTAGAGTGCAGTATACACCTCAATAGAATGGAGTTGCTGAACGAAAGAACAGGTAACTCATGGAGATGGTGAGGTGTATGGTCAAGAGTCAGGCTTTACCACATAGTTTTTGGCTTGAGGTTGTCATGTGTGCAGCATATGTACTTAACAAGTGTCCCACTAAAGCGCTGCATCCTATCACTCCATATGAGGCTTGGCATGTTTGCAAGCCATCTGTTGCTCATCTGCGTGTTTTTGGTTATCTAGCATATGCATTAGTGCCTGAACAACATCACAAAAAATTGGATGATAAAGCAATAAAATGTATTTTTGTTGGGTAGAGTTCTAAAAGTAAAGGCTATCGTCTGTATCATCCACAGACTAAACAAATTCTGGTTAGCCATGATATTGTTTTTGTGGAAGATGTTATTCAGCCATTGCTTTCATGTACTAAGGAGACATCTGTGAGCTCCAAAGACATGTATGATACTTTGCTACTTTTTTATACAGGTGGACAGTCTAGTTCTCGTCCTAATGAGGAAACTTCTCAGCCTTTGCAGGTTCCATGTGCTGATGCAAATCATCCCATTTCTGATGCAGATTTACATGATGCACTTGTTGATGAGAAAGCTGATATTGAGGAGGCAAAAATTATGCCAAAATGGCTGGTGCAGACTTTGCATGACAACAAATTAGATGCATCTCTATCATATCGTATTCAGCCAGGCTCTCATAGTGCCTCTTTTGCATCAGATTGATATGCTATGGCTATGTCTAGTCTCTGTGATGTGAAAGAGCCTGTTTCATTTGAAGAAGCATGAAATTCAGAAAATTGGATGGCTGCTATGCAATCTGAATATGATGCTATAATGAAGAATGGTATCTGGTCTTTATGTGACTTGCCTCTTGGCAAGAAGGCCATTGGCACAAAGTGGGTATAAAACCTGAAGCATAAACATGATGGAATAGTTGACAGGTATAAGGCTAGGCTTGTTGCAAAGGGTTATGTGCAGGAAAAAGGCATTGATTTTGATGAAACCTTTGTCCTACTTTCCGAATGACTACTGTTCGTAGCATCTGTGCACTTGCATCTCATCATGGTTGGAATGTAGATCAGTTGGACATTAAAATAGCATTTCTGAATGGTGACTTGCATGAAGAAGTTTATGTTTTTCAGCCTCATGGCTTTGTGCACAAAGGGCATGAAAACTAGGTGTGCAGCTTAAATAAGGCATTATATGGTTTAAAGCAAGCACCACATGCTTGGTATGAAAAGATACTTTCCTATTTGATTGCACATGGTTTTACGAACAGTCCAACTGAAAGCACCTTATATGTTAAGCGTGCTAATGATGTGCTTCTGATCATTGTGGTATATGTTGATGACATACTGCTCACTGGTCCTCATGACATGCATATTACTGATTTCAAGGCTGATTTGCATGCCTCATTTGAGATGTCTGATTTGGGGTGTTCGCATCAGTATTTGGGCATTCAGTTTAGACAAGTTGATGGTGGAATGGCTTTGTGTCAAACAAAATATATTGACACATTATTGCAGCATTTTGGCCTTGAAGACTGTAAGCCTATTGCCACTCCTATGAGGATAGGTTTATGATTGAGTCTTCATGATGTTGTAGATGCATTTGATGTTGTTCTCTATCAGTAGGTTGTTGGATGCTTGATTTACTTATGCATTACTCGGCCTTATATTCAGTTTGCTGTCTCACAGATGAGCAAGTTTATGCATTGCCTGGGTTTCAAGCATTGGTAGGCGGTTAAGTGCATCTTTCGCTACTTGAGTGGTACTCGGCTACTTGGATTGTTTTATCCCAAGGGGAGATCACTACCACCAGATTTGCATGCTTTTTCTGATAGTGATAAGGCTGCTTGCAATGACACTCGTGTATCCACCAATGGTTTTTGCTTCATGCTCGGTAGCTCATGTATATCTTGGTTGAGCAAGAAGCAGCCTACTATGGCCACTTCCAGTTGTGAGGCTGAGTATAGGGCAGCTTTCCCAATGACTTTTGAGTGTGTGTGCTTATGGCTGATTTGGGAGTTGGTTAGTCTTCTGCCACCACCATCTTCACTAACAGCCAGAGTGCATTGGCAATTGTGAGGAACCCTCTGTTCCATGCTCACACTAAGCACATTGAGGTGCATTATCATTATGTCAGGGAGAGGTTCTCTGCTGGGGAGATCAGCTTGGCATATGTGCCCATGCAGGAGAACATTGCAGACCTTTTCATGAAGGCTCTGCCTAGGGAGAAGTTTGAAGTTTTTTGCAAAGCTTTGGGCTTACTTCCTTTTGTGGATTGATTCCACATAGCTTGGTGCTTCCTTATACATGAGTGCCAGCTCCTTGTTCACCACATCACTCCCGAGGGGGATTTGTTGATATATTTAGGTAGTGATGTGTGTGAACACTCTAGGACCATTGGGGCACTTTTTTCCCTCTTTAGGAGGTTTTTTTTCCCCCGGCTTGTATATACACCTATTGTCTTAATGGGCTACTTATTTTTGTACATTCTAGTGGTAATACATTCAATATTGTGTGTTGTGCTCCAAGCTTCTTCTTCTTCTTTGTTTTGTTCGCGTGCTTCCACCGACATCTAACTCGAACATCTAGAAAAAGCATTTTGAACTACCCAAATTAGTTAGAATAGTATAGATCATATAGCTATGATTTTATTTCCAATGCGGAGAAAGAGAAAACTTTAGGGAGATACTTTGATTATTAAAATCATGAAATTTCTCATTGTTTTGATTTTGTTTTTCTTGAAACATGTATTAAAACTCAAAAATGAACTCTTCGTATCCAAGGTATAAAATACTATTTTTAATAGTACTAAATAAGAGCCTTGTGAAACCCACTATAACTTGGATTAGTTAAAATAGTATAGATCATATAAGAGGCTTGTACTTGACTTGTGAAACGCACTATAACTCACGGTATAATCCGAGCTACATTTGCTTTTTCTAGGAAGAAAACTCTGTATGATGCGTAAATCCATTATTCCTCTAATAGCAGCCAAAGAAATTGAAAATCAATTGTATAATAATCATCAAATCAAATACTATGAGACTTGAGACAAGTGTAAACAAAATCCCTCATAAGTCCTTCACACAAAATAGAGTCATTAAGTGTGGTTTCCATCATAACTCCTTACTTTCATCCAAAGTAAGTAACTCCTTTTAGAGTAGAAGATCTAATTCAGGGATAGAAGAAGCAATCACATTAGTTGGTATCAGAACTTGAATTTATCTTAGACTATTGAAGAAAAATAAAGAAGAGCGCGCTCCTTCATTACGACCGGAAAAATGAAATTTCTCAAATTCTCGTTGAAGTATAAGGGAAACTATCATATTACAATATTATAAGATCGGCAGATTTGCAAACTAGGATGAGGTTGATGCGGGTGGCGAATTTCCGTTCCAATGGAGATGATTCTCGGAAGAGACTGCTTGATCTTCGCGAACCTACGGATGAGCACACTGATTTGATTTCATCAGATTTCTTGCTTCCAGGTAGTAAGGTTTTCGCTGAAGGAAGTACAGGCTTCTTGCCCAGTAGAGGAGAAGGTGTCCTGGATGCTTCTAGTGGAGCAGATCGACCTTCAGTTTCTACCTCGACAACATTTAACCTTGATTTCTGCTTTTGTGAAGTAGCTGACAATGAACAAGGGCCTGGCGATCATCTACTCTGGACGTGAAGTGTCTTCCTATGTAGGGCAAGTTTGAAGATAAAGAAGGCGACGAGTTGTACGACCGCGATAACCAAGAGTCTGGGGACTCCAGGCTTTGTTTATCAAAGTGCCTCCTACATCCGACAGCAGATCGACCTTCAGTTTCTATGTGAACAACATCAGACCTTGATTTCGGACTTCCTGAAGCAGTTGACGATGAAGAAGGGCAAGGCGATCCCGTATACATGGACGTGAAGCGTCTTCCTATGTACGGCAAGACTGAAGATGAGGAGGACGACGACATGTGCGATCGAGATGATCGAGAGTCTACAGACCCCGGACTTTGTTTATCAAAGAGACGCCTAGAACTGCCAGCAGCTGTTTCTGCTGTGATGCAAGTCGAGCCCATCGCACCGCTACTTCTTGAGCTACGTGTTTCTGATGTGCTGCAAGTCGAGCCCATCGCACTGCTAGTTCTTGACGTCGCAGCTGCTTCCGCTTCTGTTTGCGATGCTGAAGAGGGCACCTACTTACTTCGTTCCAACAGAGGAGAACAAGTTACCATGGACTCAATGAGCCGGTCTAAGATAGCCGAAAGCCGTGACTCTGGAATATATAGTTGATGCTGTCGCAAGCCATAAAGCAGCTTTTGCGTTTTGTTGCCAATTTTTTTTTTCTTCCTACTTTAAAGGACGGAGATGATCTCGCATGCTTTTCCCAGGATCCATAAAGCAGCTTTTGCTTTTCCTTAGAGTAAATTTTTTTACTACTCAATTAACAATTGAAAATCTCTCGCATATAACCGTCACTGATGTCTCGTTTAATTAGAGTTTTCTTTTCTGAATATATATATGTTAACGACTGAAACGTCCCATTGTAGAATATGTAGCGGCTTGCTAGAGTTTATAGAGTTCAACTTGGCTCTCTGATTGCATTGCGTCCATGCTGTGATAGTTTAGTATTTTCGGATCTTTATGGAAAATTGCAGATATTTGATTGCTCATGATTGCCGTTACATAAAGTTAATATCCTTAAATCTGAGGAAGAAACTATTGAGATTTTCATCATAGGCTCTCGGGAGTTCGAACTACACTATTGAAAGAAAATACTTCTATATAAAGGTTCTTCTTTTCTTATCCTAAAGCATTTCTTTTTTTATTTGGCAAAAGTGCTTTAAATTAAAAAAAGAAAAGACACAACAATGTTACAATGTTAGAGAGAGTTACAAAGAACGTTTATAATCTTTTTTTTACCTTCATGATCGATTCATTTCTTTTTTAGCTTGTTGTTTTCTAGGCTCAACACTTTCTGGTGCCTTACAGAAGTTAGCCACATATATTTTCTTCTAGATTTTCTAGAGTGCTTCACTCCTAAGAGTGTTCCATAGAGTGAAAGAGCATCTTATTACTTCACCAAGGAAAGATGGCTTCTTGTTGACTTGATGAACCAATAATAGGAGCTTGCTAACGTGTTGTCAAGTCAGGATGCTTCTCATATAGGAAAAGTAAAAGTAGTCTAAGCTTAAGCCTTGCCTACTACTATAGCATCTGATCTTGCTTAATGGGGGAGCATTGCTAGTTTTACTAGCTTAAATAGTGGTCTGCATCTATAGTGCTTCCTCAATCAAAATTTTTATGATCACTCAAGCATAGTTGAAGAGAGAAAAAACAGAAATTGCAAAAGATAAGCGAAAATCTGGCATAGAAGAATAGATGAGGTATGACTTAGAGAAAGAGAAGTTTTGTTATTACACATTTGAATCAGTTGATACAATAGCTTTGCAAAATAGCTTCTTGAAGAAGCCTCGACCTCCCGAATATCCTCAAGCTATCAAAATCTCATTCAAAGTCGCACTCTCAATTAGACTCTCACACTCTTGCTCTCAATCACAAGGTAATTCTCTGACTTTTAGCCTCTTGTAAATCTCCTTCAAAGCAGAGTTTTTCATCCTCAACGACACACGTGATCCACCAAATATAGAAAAATTCAGCTCTCTCCATATTGCATGCAAAACTTTCACAAAAGTATATGTTTGTAGTAGTCAAGTGCTTTCTTTAGCAGTACTTGTCCAAGAATATAAGAAAAGCAACAAATAGATATATCTAAAGACATTCAGTAAGTATGCATGACAACATGTATACAACAAAATGATGAATCCGAATAGAAATAGCAAAGCTCTCTTTTTTTTTAAGTATAAAAAATGACACTTTTCCAAGCCTTGTAACTCAAAAATAGTGAGGAATGAACTTCAAATTATGAGAGGCAAAAATGTTCAGCTCTTTGATATACACAATAGTATTCGAGATGCCCTAGGTCCAAATCAACCTCCAAATACCACTTTTGAGTCCTACAAGTTTAGAAATTCTAGAGAGAGAGAGAGAGAGTAAAATCAAGGCATTATCTTATAGTAAACTAAATGTAGAACCTTAAAAGAAGAACTTAAAACATGATTCAAGAAATTTTCACACAGACACTATTATTCTGCTATGCATCCTCTACCTTTCTTTTATACAGTATTTCTCTTAATTCTTACATCTTCATGTTCAATTTTCCACCAAAAAACATGATGAAGAATAAGGTTTACAGAGAGAATATAAAACTTGTAATCCCAAATTTTTGCCTATATGCATAAAATGGCCTACTTAATCATTATCTCCACAATATATAATGAAAAATACAAAATGAATTATTTCACTATCAAAAGACCTATTACAATTATTTCCCCCGTTTTTTAACTTTGTCCTTAGAGTTGGAAAGAAGGATAATGCACCAAAGAATCATCTTAGTTTACTATCAACTGGATATGTGTGATATTTTACCAAAATCTCTACTATAGATCTATTTCTAAGTCATTTTTCCCTCTTGTCTAATACTATCTCATGTCAAAGTCCAAGAGAGCCCTCCTCTTTTAGCTTATATTTTTCCTAGAAAACATGAGAAATATTAGGTACATTTCTTTTAAGTAAGCTTATGTGAAACATAGGATGCACATTTAAATGTTTAGGTAATTTCAATAAATATCTAATCTTCTTCAAAACTTTGAAAGGACCTCTGTATTGTGGAGAAAGTCTATGATCCTTCCCGAGCAACAAGCTAGATTAGTGAGGATTGACTTTCACAAAAACCATGTCATATGTTTGATAATCAAGTGTTCTTCTTCTTAAATCATTGAATTTCTTTTACCTTTCAGAGTTTCTTTAATGTGTTGCTTATTTTTTCCAAGTTATTCATCCATCTTCTCAAGCATTTCTTTAGATACTTCTACTTTATTTGGAAAACTAAAAAAAGAAGGTAGAGTCAAACAATTATACCCATACATAGCCACAAAAGGATTCATTTTTATAGATGCATGCCATGCACTATTGTATACAAACTCGATTAAGGGATGATATTCACTCCAATTATCTTGCTTTTCATTAGCATACATACACAACATATCTTCAAGTATCCAATTAACCCTCTTGATTTTCCCATCAGTTTGTGGATGGAAAGTTTTACTCATATAACGTTGAGTGCTGGTCAATTCAAATGTTGCTTTTGAGACATTTGATGTGGACCTAGAGTCTCTATCAAAAATTATGTTTTTAAGCATTCCATGTAGTTGAAAAAATTTCTTTTACAAATATTCTTGCAAATTTCAAGGCAATATTGTCTTTTTCATAGGAAAGAAATGTGCCATCTTGGTAAGTAGGTTGACCACCACAAATATGTATCATGTTTACTTTTGATGGTAGGTAGTTTAGTGATGAAGTCCATAGAGGTACCCAAAGTTCTAATTTGGAACATCCAAAAGTTGTAGCATTCCAAGCATTCTCTTAAACTCGAATTTCACCGGTTGGCACTTTCCACATTCACTAGTATATTTTCTAATATCCCACTTCATACATGGTAATAATTAAAAATATGTCATTTTAGCATAGGTCCTTGAATAACGTGGATGTGTAGAAAAAGGTGCTTCATGAAAATCATGTACTTTCTGAACTTTCAATGGATACTCAAAACAAATGCATAATCGATTGTTGCAATACAAAGATCCATTCTACAAATGAAATTCGTTTTGATATATCAATCCCCTATTTGGATGCAAAAATTGAAGATATGCACCTAAAAAGATTCTTGTTTTAGTTCTTCTGGGATTTGATTGATTAAATCAAAATTTGTTATAGAAAGTAGATAACATAAAGGTTTTTGACTCAATGCAATCAGCAGCCTTATTTCCTTACGAGCCAAAAAATTAATGTCAAACTCATTCTCGTTTAATACTTCAATCTAACACTTTTGCTTATTGTTAAGCAATGGTTGTGTGAAAATGCATTTTAGACTATGATGATTTGTTTTCAATTCAAACTTAATCCCTAATAGTAGACGTCTCCAATGCTTAAGTGCATGTATAATATCAAGAATTTGCAGATCATGAGTAGGATAATTTAGTTCATGTTTTCTTTTGGATTCATTTGCAACCAAACTACCATCTTGTGAAAGAACACATCCTATCTGACTACCACTTGCATCATGTGCAACCACAAAAGGCCTTCCAATTTTTAGTATTTTCAAAATATAATTTTTCAATGACTTTTTGTTTCAATGACCTTTTGGGTATATCTTTTGGTCAATGCATAATCTATACAAGTCATTTCTTCTTCTGAAATAAATAGGTGCTTTCTAACGTGAAACACTTCGATCTTATCAAGATTTTTTTTTTTTAAATTATCTGATTGAGCCTTAAGATCCTTCAATTTATCTATGTTAAATCTATAGGGGCGCTCTAGAATATGGCTTCCCTCCCTAGGTATAGGTCTATGGCATGGTCAATCGGCCTAGGTGGAGGTATACCAAGCAATTCTTCAAGAATATTTCTTATTGCATTGCATCCATGCTAAGCTTCAATTTGGATATAGTTGTGATATTTTTTGTATTTTTGAACTTTATGGAAAATTGGATATATCTCATTCTCATAATTGTCGTTACATAAAGTTAATATCATTATATATGAGAAATAATCTATTGCGATTTGCCTAATCTTTGGTTTTTTTCTTTGGTAAAAATGCTTTAAATTAAACACGAAAAAGACCTAACAATGTTAGAGAGAGTAATGAAGAAGGTTTATAACCTTTTTGTTCCCTTCATGAGGGATTCATTTGTTTTTTAGCCCTTTTTCTATAGGATGAACACTTTGTGGTGCCTAAAGGGAGGGGGGGGTCTTATAGTCATGAATATGTCTACTTAAACAAATAAGGGATTTCCCTATAGATCACGCTCTAGGAGGCTTATAGAATTTGGCCACATATCTTTCCTTCTAGATTTTCTAGAGTGCATCGCTCCTTGTTGGGAATGATGGATGGACACTCCAAGAGAATGAGTAGGTACTGCCAAATCCTGCTTTGTACCAGCCCTTTGATGCTTCAGAGTTGATAAGTGGACCTTCTTAGCTTTCCAATGACACCATAAAATGGCCTATGTACTTTGGAAATGATGTATGAAAAGGTTGAATCAAAACAGACAACTTTGAACTTCAAATCTTCAAGAAAACCTTCTATTCTTGGCTAGACACCTGCTGTATCTTTTGCTCAGTATGACCAGCCACAGTAGGAATTGGAAACCTTCCTTTTAGGGGTATCTAATTAGCTTAGCAAGATAACTATTCCAAGTGGAATGACTTAAAAAGATTAACTATGCTCAGAGAATCAAGTTAGCAAGTAATCCTTTACCCCGATATTTTAGGATTGTTGCAGACTTCGACCAGTGATCACTCTCGATGAACTTTTTCTCTGACATGGCTGAGTATAAATCCTTCAAACTCTGCCAGCATGTAGAAAACTTTAAGCTGGTTCCAACAAGCTATATATCTTTGAATTTGGTGGAGAAATGAGTGAGATATGATCTCCACAAGTTGACAGACTTTCAGGGACTATGACAGAGATCTCAGAAATAGACAATGTAGATATATGTATTAATGAACAATGTTGTAAATACCATAGGCATGAAGATCATTTCCTAATTGTGTAGATAGGTGTGGGCTAGAGTGTAGGCCTCACACACACTCAAAAAATGAGAATGAGGAGCTCGGGATTGATGAGTCTTACCCACGACTTTTTCCTAGGAGTTTATATAAGTGTTTACATTCAATTTGAATTTGAATTCAAATTTTGGCTCTCTCTAAAAGGTGATCCTCCATTATAGGAGATATTCCATCAATCAAAGCTAACTTTTTCCACGAGTTCACTTTGGTAGGTGTTCACAAAGATTCCAAGGCAAATATGACTTTTACAAAAGGATAAAGTGGTAATTATCCACTAGCATTGATTCCTATGCATCTTCATATGTGTATGAACTAAAAGCCAAATGTGTAGGCTTGTGAATTGCACCAACAACTCCCCCTCACGCCAACATTTTGGCTTGGTCTTCATCTTCAATCTTCATGTATATCCTGCAATCCAATCATTGATTTGAACCTGCAAAGTTTGGTTCCATCCAATGCTTTAGTTAACAAATCTGCACACTGCATGTTGGTTGATACATATGTTAGTTGAATATCCTTGCTTAATAGCTTTTCTCTCACATAATGTTAATGGACCTCTATATGCTTGGTCTTGGCATGATAAATAGGATTAGCTGCAAGGTGAAGTGAGCTTGTATTGTCTCCAAAGATCAATGGTGAGGTAGTATACAAACCCAATTCTGTATACAATAACTTGATCCATATGGCTTCTTGAGTGGCATTTTTCCAATCCTCTATACTCTGCCTCTGTAGAAGATAAAGCAACAGTAGGTTGCTTCCTTGAAGACCATGATATTGGTTTATCACCTGCAAATGAAATGTATCCTGAAGTGCTTCTCCTATCATCCTTGCATCCTGCCCAATCTGCCATCTAAATAAATCTTGATATCCAATCTAAAGTGTAAGGAAAATACAAACCATGATGTTGAGTGCCTTTGAGATACTTTAGAATTCTTTTAGCACCTTCTAGATAAGGTACCCTTGGCTTGTGCATAAACTGACTTAACACACTAACTCCATATGCAATATCTATCCTTGTTAAGGTAGCATAGTTCAAGCTTCCCACTATGCTTTGATAACCTATAATATCATCAATTTCATCGCCTTCATGGGCACTTAGTTTTAGGTTTACCTCCATTGGAGTATTTGCAACTTTGGCATCCTGCAAATGAAACTTCTTCAACATATCCTGTATGTATTTTTTCTGAGTAATATAGATTCCAGAGTTAGTATAGACCTAATCAAGTCCAAGAAAATACTTCTAGTAGACCAAGATCATTGATCTGAACTCCTTCATCATTCGTTCTTGATTTGTCTTGATTCCATTGACATCCTTACCTGTAAGTATGATATCATCAACATATACACATAGGTATATTACCTCTAAATTATTCTCTTAATGAATAGAGAAGTGTTTGCCTTGCTCATGACAAAACCTTGGTCTTGAAGATATGTGTGTCAAACCTGTGGGTTACATGCCCTAGGTGCCTGCTTCAATCTATAAAGAGCTTTATTTTAATTGCACACATGTAGTTGAATCTGCCTCTTGACTGTGAGTATCCACCTCTTTGATCCTCTTCCTCTCTGATTCTTGTAGTTCGTGAAACACTCATGCGTAGTATGATTTGAATAAACCACACATGTTGCATGGTGAGGAGTTATAGTATCTCCCCCTACCTTGCTTACCCTCCTCTGCCCTTCCTCTTGATGATCTACCTCTCCCTGCATAGTTGGCTTGGGAGGTAGTGCCTTCATCTTCTATCTTCTTGTTCTTGCCTTTAACTTTAGACTTACTTTTATCAGTGTATAGGGAAGAAGAGCTATTACCTTTGGATATGTCTCCATTCTTGTTGAGCTTCGCTTCATGAGTGAACAATTGCCCCATGAGAGTTGTAAGATCTGGAATTTGCATGTCCATGTATAGGTCCATGGCAG
>MU260353.1:5000-7500 GCA_020310875.1 Ceratopteris richardii
AATCCTATAATAACACCTACTACAACTATACATCAGATCAGAAGGAGGACTCGACTCTCATTATGAATACATGTGAAACCTCACATGAGGACATGAGAGTGTTCTACATTGATTCAGGATGTAGTAATCATTTAAGTGGAAATATTGCTTTGATGACTGACCTAGATCATAATGCAATTAATCATACAGTTCAGACAGGTGATAATACAAAGCATAAGGTAAAGTCAATTGGTTCAGTCAAAGCTAAGGATGGGAGCACTCTTCTGAGTAAGGTTCTTTATGTTCCCACAATCCCAAAGAATTTGATCAGTGTAGGTCAAATTGTGGAAAAAGGATATGAGGTAAGGTTCACCAATGATGGAGTTTATGTTGAAGATCCTAGTCAAGGGTATAAACAGGTTGTTACAGGAAAGAAAGAAGGAAGGCTTTTCACATTGAAAGTACAAGGAAATGTTGGACATTCTATGTTCACATATGGAGAGCAGAAGGTGTCAGAATTGGATCTTTGGCACAAAGGACTTGGACACTTTAATGAAAGAGGTATTAAACAAATGATTAACAATGATTCAGTGCTTGGATTGCCTAACATTGCAGGTCAACACATGACATACAGATGTGAGGCATGTCAATTAGGTAAGGCTCATAAGCAATCCTATTCCAAGCATGGGTTTATGTATTCAGAAAGACTTGAATTGGTGCATACAGATGTGTGGGGTCCTTCAAAGGACTTTAGTATAAATGGTTCAAGATATTATGTCATATATGTTGATGATGCTACCAGTTGGATCACAATTTATGTGATTAAAGAAAAGCCAGACGTGTTTAATACATTTAAACACTATCATACATATGCAGAAAGGATTACAGGTCAAAAATTGAAGAGACTAAGGTCAGATGGAGGGGGAGAGTATTTTTCAAATGAGTTCAATGATTATTTGTGGAATGCAGGTATAAAGAGAGAAGTTACTTGCAGGTATTCTCCTCAACAAAATGGGGTAGCAGAAAGAAGAAATAGGACTCTTGTTGAGTTTGCAAGGTCCATGATGAAAGAGAAGAATTGTCCAAATTATTTGTGGGCAGAGGCTGTGAACACAGCTACTTATTTGGTCAATAGATTGCCTTCTAAAGCTTTGCAAGGTATGACACCATATGAAGCTTGGTGGGGTAAGAAACCTACCTTGGATCATTGCAGAATATTTGGATGCTTGGCATATGCATATGTGCCATCTCAATTGAGGCATAAGTTGGAGCCTAAGGCAGAAAAATATGTATTCATTGGTTATGATGATAAGCAAATGGGATACAGGTTGTGGAGTCCATCCACAAAGCAATTCCTTGTATCCAAGGATGTTACATTTGATGAGCAAGGTACTTGGTATGCAGGTAAATATAATGTACATGCAGATGATGAAGAAGTAGTGGAACAAAGAAAAGGTAAAGCAAAGATTCAATTACTTGATGAAAGTGAGAACAATGAAGTACAGGTTGAAGTAGAAGAGAGGCCAAGGTTTGATCCAGAATGTGATGAACCAGAGACTTCAAGAAGTGCAGAAGTTAGGAGGTCATCTAGGCACAAAAGGCAACCTACAAGGTATAGCTATGACACTTCATTCTTGACTACTAAAGATTATGCTTATTTGGTAAAAGCAGATGAAGATCCATCTACATATGATGAAGCAAAAGGCCAGAGAAATTGGGAAGAAGCCATGCAAGAGGAGTATGATGCATTGATAGAGAATCAGACTTGGGATCTGGTTCCTAAACCTAATAGCCAGAAAATTATTGGATGTAAGTGGGTTTACAAAACAAAGAGATTTGCAGATGGAAGTGTGTCTAGATACAAAGCTAGACTTGTTGTGAAAGGGTATGCACAGACATATGGAGTGGACTATGATGAGACTTATAGTCCTGTGGCAAAGATGACAACAATCAGAACCCTCATTGCAATTGCTGCTTGCAAAGGTTGGAAGTTGTCTCAATTAGATGTTAAAAATGCTTTTTTGAATGGTTATATTTCAGATGAAGTTTACATGGAGCAACCAGATGGGTTCAAAGATCAAGTGAATCCAAATTATGTGTGTAAGCTCAAGAGAGCTTTGTATGGATTAAAGCAAGCCCCAAGGGCATGGAATTATAGGCTTGTAAAATTCTTGAATGATCTTGGATTTCAAGCATCAAAGGCAGATAGTAGCTTGCTAGTCAAAGCAAGTGAAGATGGGTTCATTTATGTTTGTATTTATGTTGATGACATAATACTTACAGGAACAGATGATAAAGGAATACAAATGATCAAGAAGCAGATGGAGAAAGAGTTCAAAATTAGTGATTTGGGGAACCTATCATTCTTCTTGGGAATGGAGATTTCTTATACTCAACATGGAGTATATATGACCCAAGAAAGGTATCTTAAAAATTTGCTAACCAAATTTAAAATGGAAGATTGCAGGGTTGCACCTACACCTTTGGAAGTGAATCATAAATTGTCTAGGTTTGGAGGAGA